>PVKS010040868.1:0-16364 GCA_004027875.1 Aplodontia rufa
AAGAAGCAAATATGTATATGTATATATGTGTATATGTATACACACACAAATATGTACAAACGAGAATATGTTGATATATGTATATATCCACAAGCCAATCAGCACAGCAAAAACAAAAAGAAAAAAGAAAAAATTCTTAATGAAAAATGAAAGAATTGTTTCCACTTAGATCGTCAAAATAGTTGACAATAATGGATAGTCACAGGAAATATCTAAAATCAGAACTGAAATCAATGAAATTGAGAACAAAAAACAATACAAATTATCAACAAAACTAAGAGTTGGTTCTTTGAAAAAATAAACAGGATTGACAGACCCCCTGCAGTCCTCACCAAAAAGAAGAACGAGGTGAAACAAATCAACAGAATCAAAGATAAAAATGGAGATATTACCACAGACTCAACCAAAATCCAGAAGATTATCAGACTTATTTTAAAAATTTATATTTTGCCAAGTTTGATAATCTGGAGGATATGGACAGATAGTTGGCCACATAAAACATCCCCACATTAACATTGGAGGACATTGAAAATCTAAACCATCCTATCTCAGGTAGCGAAATTGAAGCAGCAATCAAAGCTCATCCAAAACAGAAAAGCCCAGGACTGGATGGATATACGGCAGAATTTTGCCAAACTTTCACAGAAGAGTTAACACCAATCCTCTATAAGCTTTCCATGAAATTGAAAAGGTAGGAGTACTTCCAAACACTTTTTATGAAGCAAATATTACACCAATACCAAAATCCAACAAAGACACATCAAGAAAGGAAAACTACAGACCAATTTCCCTGATGAACACAGATGCAAAAATCCTTAATAAAATTCTAGCTAAATGGATCCAAAAGTACATTAAAAAGATAATATATCATGATCAAGTGGGCTTCATTCCAGGAAAACAGGGTTGGTTCAACATATATAAATCAATAAATGTAATTCACCACTTAAACAGAATTAAAAATAAAAATCATATAATTATCTCAATTGATGCAGAAAAGACCTTTGAAAAAATTCAACATCCCTTTATGTTCAAAACCCTGGAGAAAATAGGAGTCAAGGGAAGATACTTTAATTATGTAAAATCCATTTATGACAGACCCATAGCCAACATTATGCTCAATGGAGAAAGACTGAAAGCATTTCCACTGAATTCAGGTACAAGACAAGGCTGTTCGCTTTCCCCACTCTTATTCAATAAAGTCCTTGAAACCCTTGCCAGAGCTATCAGACAAGAGAAGGAAATCAAAGGAATTCCTATAGGAAAAGAGGAAGTCAAGTTGTCTCTATTTGCTGATGACATGATTCTATACCTAGAAGACCCAATAAGCTCAACCAGAAGACTTCTAGAGTGTATTTGCGATTTCAGCAAACTGGCTGGCTATAAGATCAACACCAATAAATCACTAGCTTTCCTTTACTCCAGCAACAAGTCTGCGGAAGAAGAAATCAGGAAATCTGTCCCATTCTCCATCTCCTCCAAAAAAATAAAATACTTGGGCAACAATCTTACAAAGGATATTAAGGACAACTTAATTAAACACTAAAAAAAGAAGTTACAGAAGACTTGAGTAGATGGGAAAACATTCCATGTTCTTGGTTAATGCAGAATTAATAAAATCAAAATGGCCATTCTACCTAAAGCCCTATCAGATTTAAAGCAATCCCCATCAAGATACCAATGTCATTCTTCACAGATATAGAGAAAGCAATTCTCAAGTTTGAATGGAATAACAGAAGACCCAGATTAGCCAAAACATTACTCTGCAAGAAGGAGAAAGCAGGGGTATCTATCTCAGTTCCTGACCTGAAATTATACTATAGGGCTATAGTAACAAAAACAGCATGGAAGTGGTATCAAAACAGAATGGAAGACCAATGGAATAGAATAGAAGATCCTGAGACAAACTCCCATACCTTTAACTATCTGATATTTGATAAAGGGGGCAAAAGCATAGTGTAGAAGAATGATAGCCTGTTCAACAAATGGTGTTGGATAAATTGTAGACAACTGAAACTGGATCCTTACCTTTCACCCTGCACAAAAATTAAATCCAAATGGTTCAAAGATCTGGGTAGTAAACCAGAAACTTTAAATTTACTTGAAAAAGAAGAAGGATCAACACTATATGACATAGGGGTCGGTGGTGCCTTCCTTAACAAAACTCCCATGGGGCAAGCACTAAAGAATAAATGAATGGGGTGCAATTAAACTAAAAAACTTTTGCACAGCTAAAGAATTAGTCAAGAGAGATCCTACAGAATGGGAGAAAATCTTTGCCACAGACAAAATCGGACAGAGAGCTAATATCCAGAATATACAAAGAACTCAAAAAACTAAACAACAAAATCACAAATAATCCAATCAATAAATAGTAAGGAACTAAAAAGAAACTTCTCAGTGGAGGAAGTCCAGAAAGCCCATAAATATATATGAGAAAATGCTCTACATCATTAGCAATCAGAGAATGCAAATCAAAACGTCTCTGAGATTCCACCTCACTCCTTTTAGAGTGGCAAAAATGAAGAATACAAACAATGACAGATGCTAGAAGGGCTGTGGGAAGAAAGGAACACTATCACACTGTTGGTGGGATTGCAGGCTTGTACAGTTGCTCTGGAAAGCAGCGTGGAGAGTCCTCAAAAAACTAGGTCTGGAACCACCTTATGACCAAGCTATCCCACTCCTGGGTATTTTCCCAAAAGAGTTAGAATCAGCATATTATAGTGATGTGGCTTCATCAATGTTTATAGCAGCTCAATTTAGTATAGCTAGATTATGGAACCAACCCAGATGCCCCTCACTCGACCAGTGGATTAAAAAACTTTGGCACATCTATACAATGGAATACTCCTCAGCTATTAGAGAAAACCATATTATGGCTTTTGCAGCCAAACGGATGGAGATGGAAAAAATTATGCTGAGTGAAGTCTCCCAATCTCAGAGACTCAAGGGCTGAATGTTTTCTCTCATATGAGGAAGCTAGAATACAACCAGAAACAGTAAGATAGATAGCTAAGCTAATAATAACCTCAACATGTATGATTTTTACAAAAACAGGGGGAACCTTGCCTAGGATACCTAGACATGTAGGGAGTGATCAGGGAGCGGGGAGGGAATAGAAACGATATCAAGGAGACTGGAGGGAGAGAGTATGCGGGAATCAACTCAGAGGGAAACCTCCGACCTCCAGGAGAAGTCCATTTAAAACAGGGGTTTAATTTGGGGAAACATAGAACCACGGGGAACCCAAGTGGAGAAACCATGGAATGGCATCAGCCTTGGCTAACTATGTGAATATTTGTTCTTGATTGTTTGATAATGATTCCCCCTTAATTGTAAGTCCATATTTAACAAATAAAAAAAAATAGTGGATAGTCGCTACCTATTCCCAGTTGTCCTTCCTTTTGTTTCTTTTGGGCTATGTACTGAGAGAAAGAGAACAAGGGCTACGGGTTGTTAAACCTTTCCTCTTTTGCATTGCTCACTGAGCTGCCAGCTAGGGTGGCCTAACACTGAAGTCGATTGAAACAGCAGTCAGATTCCCTTCTCACCAGCACAAGGTAAGATGGAACTGGAAGTGCTGTCGACTGGAGTTTTGTCAGCATGATGCATCAATTTTACGAGGAGAGTTCCAACAGCGTGGGCTTAGGTATAATCAGGCTTTAGGGCTTTTTGGGGTGGTATCTACTTTGGAGAGATTAGATCAATACACCCCTAGGGTGAGGCAGAAGCCAATCTCTGCTGGGAGACTGGATCTCTGGAGCCTCCCAAGAATTCTTTTCATGGGTCAGTGCAGCCGACCATCCAAACACAGTGCTGCCCATGAAGACAGCCTTCCTAGGCTTAATCCACCAGTGTATTCACACCTGCCTAATCAGTTTACAATCCTCCTCATCTAGTCACGTGAGCTGCCAGGCTCAAAGGGAAAGTGAGTTACACTTCCCTTTGTTGTGGTTTTGATTTTGCCTTGAATCCCCCTGGATGCAATATTCGCTGTACCTGTTCACTCGTGCTGTTAGGTATGCCCTAGGCCAAATGGTAGGCACCTACTGGAACAATAGGGCCACGTCTGCTATGATTCCCCCGGTTCCCACAGCAGCAAACTGCAGCGTGGCCCCCCATCCTCCAGATGGCTCCCACCTCAGCTCCCACTTGCCAATTGACAAATACTAGCTTACTGTGTAGGCCTCTGGAGCAGCTAAGTTCACGCTGCTTTTCTGGTCTACAGATTTTTCAGTGCCAAATCTGTCCACCGTCCACTGTGTTTCTCTCTGTGCTCCCCTTTCTCTCTGTGGCCACTTCTGCCTCTGCTGCTGCCACTGCCACTACCACAACCAGCTGGCTCCCATGAACTCTTTTTCTGTTCTTTATTCAATGCACCTAAATTTCTGAGTCTCTAAGACACTCTCACTGTCCAATGCTGAATTTTAGTGAATTTCCTCTTTCACTCACCTTGCGGAGAAGCCACACTCTTGCTGCTTAAATCCTGATCCACGAAGCAACTGGAAAAATCAACTTATCCTTTTTCTATACCCTCTACCCAGTTCTGACGTTGGCTTGAAAAACCAACAAACCTACAGTGATGAACAACATTGACCTAGCTCACCAGAGGGAGCAGGAGTGTGTTTGGTCTCTTTCAAATTCCCATCACCAGAAAGTCACTCTTTTAGTCACTTGGAAGAACTTTGTAAAACCTCACGCATAGATATTGTGTGTCAGGGTTTTCTTCATATTTTAATGGTGCATTATAGTTGTACATAATGGTAGGATTCATTGTCACATATTTATTTGTATGTGCACATGATATACAAATATGATTTGGCCAGTATCATTTCTAATATTCCCCGCTCCTTTTCTGCCTCCCTCCCCAATCTCTTTCCTCTACTCAACCGAACTCCCTTAAATTTTCATACAATTTACACACACGCACACAGAGACGCACGCATGCAGAGAGAGACACACGCCTTTCTTTTCATTTTTCCTTTCTAGCTTCCACATGTGAGAGAACAGGACCCTTGACTTTCTGTGCTTGGCTTATTTTATTTTAACATAATGTTTTCAAGTTCCATTCCTTTTCCTGCAAATGACAATTTCATTCCACTATGTGGCTGAATAAAACTCCATTGTGTATTCATATTTGACATGACTCAACTCCTATAGTAAATAGCCTTTCCCAGGGGCATTTGTCTCAATCAGCAGCAGTTGTTTAACATGACAACTTCCTGACACAGTAATAACCAGCTGGGGCTAAGAGGACACTTAGCAAAAACATACGTCCATCAGGGGCGTTAAAGAGCTCCAACTCCTCCCTAGGAATGCCAAAGGCCACACTCCACCTGGGGCTGTGTACATTTCAAGGGTTATGCATATGTCCAGGGCTGTGTGTAAGCCCAAGAAAGACCCAAGAAGGCCCTGAGCTCTCATCCCTGGATAACCCTGAGGCCATGACCAAACAGGAAGTGAAGAATAAGTCTTTCCAAAAAATAGTTTGGAGAAGTTTCCAAATAAAGAAACCACAGTGGCCTTCAACCATTAAAACAAACAGCAAGCTCTGAGGAAGAGGAAGAATCCAATTAGTTAATTCATGATAATAGTCAAATGACAAATTTTCCAAGACAAAAATTATAAAACATGAAAAGAAAAGGAAAGTATGGCTCATTCAGAGAAACTGAAGAAATTATAAAATGTGTCACTGAGGAAGCCTAGACATCAGGCAATTTTTCATCTGTTTTTTGTTTTTCCTTTATTTATTTGTGTATGCAATGCTGGGGATCAAACCTGGGACCTTGTGCATGCTAGGCAAGCACTCTACCACTGAGCCACCTCTCCAGCCCAAGAATAAATATCTTTTTGTAAGCAGTACTGAGATAGAATCCCAGGTCTCCTGCACCCTTGGCTTGTATTCTGCCACTGAGTTACACTCCCAGACCAACAAATACTTGAAAGACACTCAAAAAGTTAGGGGAAACACAGACAAATAACAAAAGGAAATTTAATATGAACATAATTTGATTATCAACAGAGAATTTATAAAAAGGAAGCAAACAGATTCTAGCAGGGAAAAGTACAGTATCCGAAATGAAAGTCTTGTGAGTAAAAACAATACAGTTGGCATCATTTCAAACTAAATTGTTATAACCTCATAACCCCAAATCCCTTCCCTGCTCTCCTGCAGGTCGATTGAGCTAATGCTCCAGTGCTCTCTGGGGTGCATGGTTTTTCTTAGATTCCTGGCTCGTTAGTAGGCTTGTGCTTTCAGCTCTCTGATGGGTTCAAAGTCATGGTCTAGGACTATCTGGCTTTTTCTCACTTTTACAGCCTTTCCAGTTTTTACTGCTTAAGTGAAAGACAGATCCCAACATTATTATTTATCATGTCCAGGATATTAATTTGTATTAATCATATAGATTACATTAATCTATTTAATAATTTGAGGAAAGCATTTGTCTTCCTTTTATTTAGCCCTCATGCCTCAAAATATTAATCTATCTCTTCAAGCAACTCTTCCTTAATATTTCTATTTTTGTATTTTGATTAATAGATTCACATGTCTTCCTCAGTAAGACCAATCTCATTTATTATGAATAAGATGCTTCAAAATAATATTTTGTTGTTTATTACTAGTACATACTGTTATCTTACTATACATTTTCAATAGTTTTTCAGTTAATCCCTATAGAATTTTTTGCAGTAGTAATTACAAATAATGATAATTATCCTGCTAATGTTGTCTTGGTCAGCTCAGGCTGCTAAAAAAAAAAAAAAAAAATACCACAGACTGGGTGGCTAATCAACAACAGACATTGATTTCTCCCAGCTTTGGGAGCTAAAAGTCCCAGATCAAGGTGCCAGACAGTCAGAGGCTGGTGAAGATCTGGATCAACTGCTGCCTTTAAATATTCTGAGCACAGGTCTCTTGTCAGATAAATGGTTAAACACTCTTTTCACTTTCTTGTCTCCCTTTATACACAAATGTTTTCTTTCTGATCACCTCCAATTTATACATCTTTTCCTATTGTTACTTGTACTTTGGGTGTCATATCTAAGACATCGTTGCATGATTCAAAATCACAATCATATTCAACTATGTTTTCTTCTAACAATTTTATAGCTTTAAAACCACACTTATGTTTATGATCCTTTTTGAATTAATTTTGCATATGATGTGATATAGGGGACCAGCTTCAATCATTTGCATGTGGATATCCAGTTATCAAAGTACAATTTATTGAAATGACCATTATTTCTCCATTTAATTGTTGTGGCATCCTTGGTGAATCCATTAACTACAAATATAAAGGTTTAATTATGGACCCACTCATATTTTTTCCTAGATCTATATGCTTGTCCTTATGTCAGTAACACAAGTCTTAATGTTTACATTTAAAACCATTACTAAGAAGGTTAGATTCACTTATATTCTTCTATATTTTTAATCCTCATTTCTACCATTATTGCCTTCTTTGAAGTCAAATCAATATATTCTAATGTACCATTTTGATTTCTTTCTTCTTTCTTGTAATATATATTTATTTTCTTGGTGGTTGATGATGGAATTGCAATTATCATCATAACCTAAAATGATCTAGTTAGAATTCATGTTACTTTAATTCATTTTCTGTTATATAATTCTTTTCCCTTTCACCTGTTTTATAATTATTACAGACTACAAATTACATTTTATACATTGTATATCCTTCAACATTTGTAATTACTTCTTTGTGCAGTTGTCATTTAAAACAGGTGGAATAATAATTACCATACAAAGCATACTTTACACTGTGTTTTACATTTTCCTATGTAGATTCCTTTACCAGTGTGTCCCTCTTCCTGCCCCTCTCCTCCTCCCCACTTCACCTCCTCCTCTTCTTTTTCAGAATTGAAAAGGTTGTCACCTGTACTCTCATTTCTCCCTCAAGGACTTCTTTTAGTAATTCTTTTTAAGCTGGGGATATAGCTTGATGATAGAGCTCTTCCCTAGCATGTGCAAGGCTTTATGTTAAATCCCCAGCATTGCAAAAAATTAAAATTAAAAAATCTTGTAGGGGAGCCTTAATGAACTCCTTCAGCTTTTATTTGCCTGGGAGTGCCTTAATTTACCCTCATTTCTAAGTAGTTTTTCCAGATATGGTATTTTTCTTTCAATACTTTATATGAATCTTCCCACTACATTCTGGTCTGTATGGTTTCTGATGAGAACTTTACTGTATATCTAATTGAAGATCCCTTGTATGTAACAAGTTGTTTTTCTCCTGCAGCTTTCAAGATTCCCTTTGTTACTTTCAACAGTTTAATTCTAAAATGTCTTGCTATGGATCTCTTTGAGTTGACCTTATGTGGAGTTTGTGGAGACTCTTGAATATGTATATTCATGTATTTATCAAATTTGGGGTGTTTTCTGCCATTATTTCTTTAAATATTTGTTCTGGCTCCCTCTCTTCTCTCTCTCCTATCTGGAATTCCTATAATATACATATTGTTCTAATTAATAGCTTCCCACAGGTCCCTTAGGCTCTAAGCACATTTTTTCATTCTTTTCTGTTTCTACTTCCCAGACTGGGCAATTTAAATGGTTCTATCTTCCCCTTTTGTAATCCTTTCTTCTTCCTTTTCATGTTATGAATCCTTCTAGTTAGTTTTTCATTTTGGTTATTATAATTTTCAGCTCTACAATCTCTTCTTGATTCCTTTTTACAATTTCTACACCTTTATTGCTGTTCTTATTTATATTGGTAAGGTGTTTTCCTTATTCACTTTGGTTCTTTGCTACTTTTTGTTTGGCTAGTTGAGTATTTTTAAGATCATTGTTTTAAAGACTTTGGCAATCTGATTCTAAATTGCCTCAGGGATAGTGTCTATCAATTATTTTTGTTCCTTTGCATAAGCTATATTTCCCTGCTTTTTAATATGTCTTGTGATGTTTTTCTATTCCTGAAAGTTTAGCATTATTATTATTCTTAAGAGAGAGATGGATGGACAAAGTGAGAGAGAAAGGTAAAATCAATTTTATTTATTTTTTCATCAGACTTTTGTTTCTCCAACACGTAGTTGTGTATGTGGTGCTGGGGTTTGAACTCGGGTTCTCATTCATGCCAAGAAAGCACTTGAACCACTGAGACACTGCTCCAGTCCTATTATTATTATTATTATTATTATTATTATTATTACTGAAAGCTTCAGCAGTACCTTTGTTTAGGTACATTTTCAAATATTTTTCTGAAGACTGTATTCCTTTCCACGTGTGGTGACTTAAGCCTCTGTTCCTTTAGCTCATGTTTAGCTAATGTTTTGACAGATATTTCCTTGATGCCAATAGCTTTGGGGGAAAGAAGAAGAAAAGAGAAGAAAAACCCACAGAAGACAAAAAAAAAAAAAAGAGACAACTCTCTTGTCTTTTCAGATTGGCTGTGCATTGGGGTACTCCAGCAAAACCTAGCCAAGATTCCACCAAGACTAGAGCTGAAAATAGGGGAAAGTTAGGATATTCTATGCTTTTCTGAGTCTGCATCTTGCCTTGATCATGTGTGTGGCTTTCTACATTCCTTCACCCACATCAGTACTTTGGGATATCTCCATTTCCAAAGGAATCTTCCCCAGCTTTTGTTCCCAGAATTTAGCAATCTGCTTACTGTGTTTTTCAATCAGTAAGCTTCTGCACAGGCACCAATAGTTTGTCAGATTCCCTCAGTTTTTTCAATGACAACCACTTTTTTAGTCTATGTTCTGAGATAGCCAAAATAGAGAACAGGGTCTTGTGTCAGTCCTTCAGTTATTCCCCAGGCATATTTACTAGACACACAGAATAATTTACAAGTAAGGTCTACTCTGCTCCCTTTCAAACAAGGACTAACGTTAAGATTACTCCATGATCACCTTAAGATTGCCATCAAGCTGAGGAAGGGGGGGGGGGAACTGCAAGTAAAAATGCCACAAAAACGGTCCTACCATTTTCAAGGTACATTTTACTCAATTCAGCATTTGCTTGGTTGCTATATATCTTTGACTGATTTTCTGAGTTCTGGCATATATTTCTGAGAGCTTTTGTTTGTTTTTCAACATTTCTGTAGGAGAACAAGAGCATGAGCATGATGGGTCTCACTATGCCATTTTGATGACATTGTTCCTGTGTAGTTAAGTTATTGTTTTAGGAGTTTTATTGAATCCCTAGGTCAATTGGGGAGGGGTCAACTTAATATTGTTGTTTTCCAATCTGTGAACATTGACTCTCTCTCCTTGAATCTAAATCTTCTTTAATTTCCCTAAGCAATATTTTTATTGTTTAGTTATGTCTTATATATCTTTTATTAAATTTAATCCTATATATTTGATTATTGACACTTTTGTGAATGGAAAAATCTTCTTAATTTTATTTTCAGATGATTCAAAACTAGAATTAGTATACATAAAAGCAATTGATTTTTGTGTGTTGATTTGTATAACTTTTTATTTACACACATGACTGCTTAGAAAAAAAATTTTGAGCCTATACAAATTACTAGAACTAAAGAGTGAGTTTAGAATTATGCTAAGTAATGGAATGGTTCTATTATGGTATATGCTTGAAAAGGCAAAAGTATCATGATAGAAAACAGATCAGTAGTTACAAGTTGCTGGTGGGGATATGGAGAGAATAAAGGTGGGGTGATACTAATATTCAATATCTTGATGGGACTAATGTTGCATAATTTAATTTATTTATCACTATTCATAAATCTACATGTTATTTTGGTGAAATTATGCTTCAATTAAAATATATAAGATAATACCTTTGAACATTATGGAACAACTCTGTTGTTTACAACACATTGTGATATAAAAGAATAACAAAACAAGATATATACCAGAATCACAACTATGTGAAAACACATGATAAAAAACTGGAAGTGAATATAGATAAGTGCAAATGGATAACAATGATTGTGATAGTGTCGTTTTCCCTTCAATTTCAAATTTTTCAGCAATATACTTTCATACTGCAATAATGAAACATGGTCACCAATTCATGACAGATATAAAAACTGTCTTATAATAATTCTTATTACTTTTAATAACACAAATCTTCTTCCGTATTCAATTTGCCATAAAATGCATTATAGCAAAATGGAAAACTGAAAGGTAATTAGCTAATTTCAAAATGGAAATTTTTAAAGTAAATTAATTCCTGACTTGGAAAAATAAATTTCATTTTCTACTGATCAGAAAGAAATTTCCCTAAACAATATTAACCAAAAATATGTAAATTTAGATTTTCAGTCTGACAGCCAATTATATTTATGTATATCTATTATATATAATATGTATTATTCTATATTATATAATATATATCCTCACCCAGGACACCCTGATGACGCCCACCCAGAGCTCTCTAGCCACAACACATACACACCATGTCCAGATATATTGGGCCCTCCCCCACCACCAAGAATCTCAAGTCACATTGTGGCACATAGGCAGGCCCATTCTGGCCAGCCCTGCACATCCAAAACCACAGGACACAATGACACATCCCCACCACTGTGCTTCAACAATCCAGCAGGCTGCCCCACACCCAGAGAAGGTTACAGATCTGGGCCCCAGTGCCTATGTACATAAGGTGCAACAAAATGAAGCTCCCGGCAGAAGTAGCTTCCTGGAAGAAAGCAGTTATCAAAGGGGTGGTGTCTGACCTAAACCTTTGACCTACAAGCAGATGCATCTGAAGATCTGCTTTACTTCAGCAAGTAATGGAACCTCAGTTTGAAGATTCAGAAGAAGCTCTTCAAAAATGAGGATTCAAACTAGAAAAGGTTCACCTTAAACCCACAAATCCCCTACCAAGGAGCCCATGGACAGTGAGCAGGATGAAAACCTAAAAAATTTATCAACAATATGATTACTAAAAGGAACAATAAACTAAAAGAAGATTTAATGAAGGGACTTAGTGAGAAAATTCAAGAATGAAAAACTCTACAACCAAGAAAGTGACATACCAAAAAAATGAAGTAACAGAGCTAAAATCTTCAGTCAATCACAGCAGAGGAACAATGGAAGAATTTAATAATAGACTAACTTCTATAGAAAATAAAATCTCAACTATTAAAGAAAGAACTTCTGACAATGAGGATAGGCTGAGTAAGCCTGAGTGCATGGATGATAAAAAAGAAAAAAAAAAAACCTCACAAAGCATGTGCTAAATTTTCAAAATGTCTGGGATGGAATCCAAAGAAACAATCTAAGAATAATTGGTATACAAGAAGAAATCAAAACACAAATGAATAGTATAAAAATTCTCTTTTTTAAAAATTGGTTCAACATAGTCTTACATTTGGAGGGAATCATTGTTACACATTCATGAACACATGGATATTGACAAAAAAAAAGCCAAGGCTGATGCCAGTTCCTGATCTCCCCCCTTTGGATTCTCCCTGATCCCATGTTTCCCCTACTTTACCCCCATGTTAGTTGGGCTTCTCATGGAAGTTGAAGGTTCCCCACTGGATTGATAACCCCCTTACTCACTCCCTCCAGCTGCCTTGATATCCCCCTAAACCCTCCCTCCCCTCTTTGCCCCCCTCCCTTCATCTCCCAGTGTCATAGCCATGGTTCACCCTGCTCATGTAAAAATTCACCCACGTTCAGGTTACTATTAGCTTAGCCAACTTTCAATCTGTTTCTGATTGTATTCTAGCTTCCGCATATGAGAGAAAATATTCGGTCCTTGAGTCTCTGAGTCTGGGATATTTCACTCAGCATAATTGTTTCCATCTTCATCCATTTGGCTACAAATGCCATGATATTGTTCTAATAGCAGAATAGAACTCCATTGTATATATGTACCACAGTTTTTTAATCCATTCATCCAGTGAGGGGCATCTGGGTTGGTTCCATAGTTTAGCTATAGTAAATTGAACTGCTATAAACATTGATGTAGCTGTGTCTCTGTAGTATGCTAATTCTAGCTCTTTATACCCAGGAGTGGGATAGCTGGGTAATAAGGTGGTTCCAGCCCTTGTATTTTGAGGAGTCCCCACACTGCTTTCCAGAGCAGCTGTACAAGCCTGCAGTCCCACCAACAGTGTGATAGTGTTCCTTTCTTCCCACAACCCCTCCAGCACCTGTCATTGTTCATATTCTTCATTTCTGCCACTCTGACAGGAGTGAGGTGGATTCTCAGTGAAGTTTCGATTTGCATTTCTCTGATTGCTAGTGATGTAGAACATTTTCTCATATATTTATGAGCTTTTTGGACTTCCTCCATTGAGAAATTCCTATTTAGTTCCCTATCCCATTTATTGATTGGATTATTTGTGATTTTGGTGTTTAGTTTTTTGAGTTCTTTGTATATTCTGGATATTAGCCCTCTGTCCAAGGTGTAGCAGGCAAAGATTTTCTCCCTTTCTGCAGGTTCTCTCTTGATACTCTTGACTAATTCTTTAGCTGTGCAGAAGCTTTTCAGTTTAATAGCATCCCACTCATTTATTCTTGGCTTTAAATCTTGCGCTATGGAAGTCTTGTTAAGGAAGGCAGTGCCAACACCTATGTTGTGGAGTGTCGATCCTATTTTTTAAAGAATAATTCTCAATGAAATAGTTGAAGAAAAATTTTCCCATATTGAAATAGAGTCAGATCTGCTCATCCAGAAAGTGTATAGAACACCCAATAAGCCTACTCAAAAGAGAAGCTCACTGAGACACATCATATTCAAAATGTATAACAGGTAAATCAAGGAGAGAATATTAAAAGCTGCAAAAGTGAAACACCAAACCAGATGCAGAGGCAAACCAATGAGGATCACCTCTGACCTTTCAACTCAGACCCTAGAAGCAAGAAGTTCCTGAAAGGAAATATTTCAATCTCAGAATGACCACAACCTGCATCCAATACTATATTCAGCAAAAACCAACTTCAAATTCAAAGGGGAAATAAGAACATTTCACAATAAGATCAAACTTGCAGCATTCATGAACAGAAAACCAGCATTACAAAGAATTCTCAAAGACAAACTTTAGTCAGAAGAACAAGCAAACAATCCTCAAAACCTACAAACAGAGGACATTCAATAAAACTATACACTATCAAAAAGACAACCAAGACACTACAGAACTTATTAATAAAACACATTGACTATGAACCACAACCACATAACTGTCCTAACACTGAATATCAATGGTCTCAACACACTAATGAAAGACACAGATTAGTGGATTGGATTTTAAAACAATCCAACAATATGCTGCTTACAGAACATCCATCTTACAGTCAACGACATCCACAGATTGAGGGTGAAAGGATAGGAAAAAATCTACCAGGCTTATGACTCAAAAAAGCAAGCTGGTGTTGCAATATTTATAGCCACAAAGTAGATTTCAACCAAAATTTAATCAGAAGATATAAAGAAGGCCATTACATCACAGTAAAGGGAGCAATACATCAGGAAACTATAATCATAGTAAATTTCTATGCAGCAAAAACCAATGTTCCCAAGTATGTGGAAAAAATACTCCATGATATTAAACCACTTGTGGACCCCAGACAATAATAGTGGCAGACTTTAACACTCCTCTATCACCAATAGACAGATCATCAAAGCAAATAAACAATAAAGAGATCTCCAATGTAACAACTCCATAAATCAAATGGCCTTAACAGACATCTACAGACTATTCCACCCCAAATTGGCTGTTTACTATCTTCAAAGCAGCACATGAATCCTTCTCCAAATTAGATCATATTCTACTTCACAAAGGAAATCTCAGCAAGCATAAAAGTAGAAATTCTATATGTGTCCTATTATACCATGATGCCATGATCCTTGCAATTAACAGCAAAAAATTATAACAGAAAATACATATACACATGGAGATTGAATGATGCCCTATTAAATGAAGAATGGATCCAAGGAGACATGAAAGCAGAAATCAAGAAATTCTTGGAAGAGAATGAGAATGAAGACACAACATATTGAAACTTCTGGGACAGCATGAAGCATTCTTAAGGAGAAAATTTATAGCACTGAGTGCCTACATTAAAAATCAGGAGAGATCCTAAATAAATAAGCTATGCTCCTCCTCAAATCCCTACAAAAGGAAGAACAATCTAATCCCAAAGTCAACAGACAATAGGAAATAATTAATATGAGAGCTGAAATCAATGACATAAAAAAAGTAAAAAGAATCAATGAAACAAAGAGCTGGTTCTTTGAAAACCTAAATAAAATTGACCAACCCCTAGCCAATCTCACTAAAAGAAGGAGGGGAATGAAGCAAATCAGCAAAATCACCAATGAAAAAGGGATGATCACCACTGACTCCACAGAAATTCAATGTATTATGAGAACCTATTTTGAAAAACTATACTCCTCTAAATAGATAATATGGAAGATATGGACAAATTTCTAAACATATACAACATTCCTAAATTGACCCAGGATGATATTGAAAGACTAAACAGCCCAATAACAAGCACTGAAATCAATATAGCAATTAAAATCCTTCCAAAGAAGAAAAGCCCAGAACCTGATGGATTCCCTACTGAATTTTACCACACCTATGAGGAGAAGCCAACACCTCTCATTATTAAGCTAGTCCAAGAAATTGAAAAGGAGGGAGCACTCCCAAACACTTCCTATGAGACAATCATAACTCTGATACCAAAACCCAACAAAGACACATTAAAAAAAAAAACAAACTACAGACCTATATCCCTGATGAACATAGATGCAAAAACTCTCAACAAAGTTCTAGCAAACTGCGTTCAGAAACACATTGAGAAGATAATTCATCACAATCAAGTGGGCATCATTCCAGGAATGCAAGGCTGGTTCAACATATGCCAATTAAAAAATGTGATTCCTCACTTAAACATAATTAATGACAAAAACCACATGATCCCTTTTTGATCAAAACTCTGAAAAAGATAGGGATAAAAGGAACATATCTTATATGTAAAGGCCATATATGACAAACCCACAGTTAGTATAACACTAAATGGAGATAAAATATAAATGGAGAAAAGCTGAAAGCTTTTCCACTAAACTCAGGAACTAGACAAGGCTGTCCACTCTCACCACTTTTATTCAATATAGTCCTCGAGACCCTGGCTGGAGCAATCAGGCAAGAGAAGGAAATCAAGGGATAATAATAGGAAGAGAAGAAGTCAAACTATCCCTTTTTGCAGATGACATGATCCTATATCTGGAAGACCCAAAAATCCTCACCAGAAAACTGATTGAGCTCATGAACAGATTTAGCAAAGTGGCACAGGCTAAAAGATCAACATCCATAAGTCAATAGCTTTTCTATACATTAACAATAATAGGGCAGAAGAAGAAATCAGGAAATTGGTCCCATTCACCATATCCTCAAAAAGAATAAAATACTTGGGAA
>PVKS010040869.1:0-16361 GCA_004027875.1 Aplodontia rufa
CTAATCTCTGGGTATCAGTGTCCTCCCATGAATTCCACTTTAGGTGCAGGGTCTAACCTTCCACTGATTTCACATTCACTGCTATAGATACGAATTACGCAGGATCAGACTTGGAGTGCAGAGACTCTGGCCATTATTGACATCTTCCTGATAGCTCATATGAGACATCATCAACAAAAGGAGCTTTTTGTCCTCAGTATGCTGAGCTTGAATGCCCTAAGCACAATTCTGCTTGCACATGTTTAAATTACACTGGTCTAAGTATATACTCTGGGGCTCATAATAGGCAATTGCTGGGTCAGACTTGTAACTTCCTTTCTGAGTTCCAGATCTTCTGTTTCTGCTCTCTGCCATATGGCACTCATAAATGGAACCTGTACCAGTAGCCCTGGTTCTTCCTGCACTATCCGCTCATAGATCGAGTGATTTTGGTTGCTTTTCACTCAACAGCTTCCTCCACCAACTCAGGGTTCATTAAGATCAGTCTCCCTTTCTATTCCACAGGTTCCCCCAAATCAATGTTTTTTCACCATAATTTCCTCTCTTTCTGCCTGTGCTACCCTCCCCTCAGTGTCCCCAGCTGCCACAACCAACCTATCTGAGCTTTATTAATTTATTATTTCTTATAATTGAAGTTTCCAAATTTTTCTATCTTTATAGTTTCTATTACTGTCCAGTACTGAATTTCAATGAGTTCCCTTAGTTACTCATTTTCCTGAGAATCACTTTTCCCACTTTTTAAACTGTGAGCAAAGGAATTTCTGAGAAGTGTATCCTTCAGCTAATTTTCCATCTTCTGTCTTATAATACTCCCTTAATTGTGTCTTTAGGTTAATGAAATCTTCTAATTTGATGTAGCCTGATTTATTAGTCTTTCCCTTCATGGGTAGTTCATTTTGTGTTTCTTTGGGCTTAATTTGCTATTCTTTTTACAGCTACATATAATGTCATATATACACACACTCACACACATGTTCGTTCATTCTCTGGGGAAACCTGACTGATATAATGTGTAATATAATATGAAATTAGATAATTTCATTTCCATGCCAATATTCAATTGATCTAGTATAGTGTACTCAAAGTACAATCTTTCTTCACTACTATGCATTGTAAATTATACTTACACATCTCATCTGTTTCTAAATTCTGCATTCTGTGCCTTTGATATAATTTTCTGTATTTGCCTAATTTTATAAAGTCTTAGTTATATGAACTTTATAATAAATTACATGGGAGAAATAAGTTCAAAATTCATTCTATTTTCTCAAGATTGCCTTACCTATTTGTGGCTCTTTAACTTTCCATAGAAATTCAGAATTATCTTAACAACTTCCGTAGGGAAAAAATATACCTGAGATTTTTATTAAGACTGCAGTTAAAACATTGGGACAAAGGATCGAAGCTTTCACATACTGAGAGCTTTAACTCATGAACGTGCTTTCACACATTGAGGGTTTTAATTCATGAACATATTATATCCTTCCATTTACTTGGGACTTCTTTAATTTCTCTCAATAATTTTTATAGTTTTTATGTATATTTTAGATTGATTTGTAGGTATTTGAGGACATGGGTGCAATCATAAATGGTATATGTTAAAATTTCATTTTCTATTTCTTTGGCTTAGGTTATATAAAAATAAATTTGATTTTTTTTATCATTCATGAACCCAGAATAGTATTAAATTATTTTATTATTTTATGGTATATTTTAGGATTTTTTAAAGTTTTCTATGATATAATATCATCTGTTTTTCATATTTTCTAATTTACATTAGGATTTTTTTGATCCATGTATTTTTTGGAATTTTATTTGCATTATATTGGAGAGCTTTTTTAGTTAATATTTTAAATTTCATTATTATGGTCAATTATAGTAGATGTTTAAAGTAGCCTTAGAAAAATATATATTCTGTAGTTATTACAAGCTATTAACTATATAAAGTGAGTGAATTGTGTTTATATCATTATTAACTTTTTTCTTGACTGTTGTAGCAGCTAGTGAGGGATGTATGCTAAAATTTCTACATACGTTGTATGTATTATTTTTGTCCTTTTATTTATGTCAATTATTTTATTATATATTTTCTGACTAGGCATTAAATGAGTACTGAATTGAACAGTGTATCATTCCAAAATGACTGACTTTATCTCAATTATGTTTCTTGTCTAAACATATCATTTAGTATCACATAGAGTTTTTTTAGGAGTCTGACAATTGTTATCTTTTAATTAGAATCTTTATTATGTTTATGTTTAATAATATTCCTTATATATTACAATTTAAATTAACTGTCTTAATTTTTGCTTTCTTTTTCTACACCCAACATCTAATATTTTTGTCCTGTCTTACTTTCCATATGTTTAATAGAATATTTTATGTTGTTATATTTCTTGTTTTGTTTCTTCTCAGCACAGCATTACTGTGCTTGGTGATTAACCTAAAGATTACAGAATGTATCCTTGATTTATTTAAATTTAATATAAATTAATAATTTCATCACTTTCCAATATTGCAAGTACCTGAGAATAGAGTAGTTCCAAATTAACCATCTTAATTGAGCAATTTTTATCATATATTTTAATTTTACACATACCTCCCATAAAACAATTTACACAATTTTTATTTAGATATATCCAAATATTACCATTTACTTTGCTTTTGTTTTCCCTTAATGCACTTACGTGATTCCATCTGGAACATTTCACTTCTGTCTAAAGATGTCCTCTCAAATCTTTGCTGCTTTTGTATCTAACCAACATCTCCAAACAATTATTTTTAAATATTTTCCAGATTTTCTCATTATTCTTGGTAAGACTTGGGTCTGAAATACGCTAGTCTGCCTTTCCTAGAAATAAAGGTTTCACTGGATATCTCTAGCTCATACTTTTCTCTCAAATTCATTTATTCAAACCTGCTTGATATCTCCATGTATATGCCTAATAGTTCAAATATTGAAAGCATGTACTTCCCATGCCCTCTTGTCCAACAAGTCTTCACCTCATCTACAGGATTCCCATCTTATCTGGTGACAACGTGTGTGCTTTTTAGATCTTTGACCCTCAATTTTTGGACTCACCTTTCATTCATCCATCTTTTTTCACATACACCTCACATTCACTCTGTCAGAAATTCTATTGGCTCCATCTCTAAGACTTATACATAAATCAACAATTGCCCTCCATCTCTTCTGCTGCACTTCCGATCTGTATCTTTTGGTAACTGGCCAAATCTGCCAGCAGCATGTTGGCAATTGGCCTAGCCTTGAGGGAAAGAGTGCCTGATGAAGAAACTGAACACAGTGTTCCAGGACGTCCAGCCCTAGCATTAAGGTTTTGAGAGCTGCACGCAGCAAATCAGGAAAACATCACCTCTGTATGCAAGAGCTGTTCTCATAGGCACTCTGTCCGAGTTGGGGCATGCAGAAAGTTGATGTGTTCCTTGCCTGTGCTGGATTACAGATATGTTTTTTTTGTAATAATTAGCTTGTCCTTTTTTTCCTTAGAAAAATGTTATTCTCAGTTAAGTAGTAAGAAACCTGTAAACATGTTTTCATCTACTATGAAATATCCTCTACATGTTTCTGTCCTCCTAAAAAGTACACATCTTGCAAACATTTCCTGCTGGATCCTAATCAAATGCAGAGGAGCTAGGGAGAAACCAGACTGCCTTCGTGTAGTCTCCCCGTGATCCCCCACTGAACATATCAACTAGACTTCAAGTCTTTTGTGCATGAAAGCAGGACCGATCACCAGCAGGTGAAGAATCGGGGCATATACCACTATTCTATTTTGTCTGGATTACTAAAATTCAGTAATTCCTTCACAGACTTCTTGAGTCTATTCCTGAACTAATCATCTATTTTCAACTGCAGTTAAATGTACTTTTACTAGTGAAATCTCTTCATGCCACTGTCAACACCTGCTGTCCAATCTTGACCGTTTGAATATCCAAAGGACTTACTGTAACTTGCAACAACCTATTAGAGCATCCCTTTCTTGCCTATCTGTTCTCACCTGCCATTTTCACTGTGCTACATCACACTAACCTCTTTGCTCTTCCTCAAATCAGTAAAGCAACACACAGAATGGGAGAAAATATTTGCAAACTTGCAATTTACAAATGATTAATATTCCTAATATAGAGATAACTCAAAACAACTCAATAGAAAATAAAACCGACCCAGTAATCCAATCCAATTTAAAAGTAGGTAAGAAGCTGAACTGATATTTCTCAAAAAAGAAATGTAAATGGCCACGAGGTACAGAAAAAAATATTCAATATTACTAATCATCAGAAAAATAAAAATCAAATTTGCAATGAGATATCATATCACTGCATCTGGAACACTATTATCAAAAAGGAAAAAAACAAATTCAAACAAGGATATAGAGAAAGGGGAACTCCTATATACTGTTTGGAAAACTGTAACAGTACAGACATTATATAAAATATCATGGAGTTTCATCAGAAAAGTTAAAACTAGAACTACCATATGATTCAGAAATCCCACTACTGAATATAAATCTGAAGAAACTAAAATTATTATGATGAAGTGACATCTGTACTCCTATATTTATTGTAGCCCTGTTCATAACACACAAAGTGGAGTGTCAATCTAAATGTCAATCAATTAATGAATGGATATTTTACATGTAATATATATATATGCCCCGTGGAATATCATTTGGCCAAAGAAAATGTTATTTTGGAAATGGAAAAAGGAATAAAATCCTGTCATTTTCAACAATATGGATGAACCTGGAAGACATCATGTTAAATGAAATAATCCAGACACAGAAGGAAAAATACTACATGATCTCCCTTTTATATAGAATCTAAAAGAGTTTAATCTCATAGAAGGGGAGAGTAGAATAGTGTATACCAGATGCTGAGAATGATTTAGGTAGAAGGGATAAGTCCTGATGTTCCATTGCACAGTGGGTTGACTTTACAGTTAACAATAAAATAACTTATAAAAGCTAGAAAAGAGAATTTTTAAATGTTTTTACCATAAAGAAACGAAAATTGGGCTGGGAGCAGTGGCTCAGTGGTTACGGCGCTTGCCTGGCATGCGCAAGTACAGGAGTTCAAATACCAGCACCACGTACAGAACTAAGTCTCAGAGCAATGAAAGCCTATGTGAAAAACTAAATAAAAATTGATTCTCACTGTCTCTCTCTCTCTCACTGTCCCCTCTTTCTGTCTTTAAAAAAAGAAAAAAGAAATGAAAATTATTTGAAGTGATGGATATGCTAATTACCTTAATATGATCATTATACAATGTATACATGTATCAAAACATCACATTTTATCCTTTTCAATGTGTGTCACTTAAAAATAAAATATAACTTAAGTAAAATATATAGGATATTCTCACACCTCAAAGTCTGCTCCAGCTATTTATTTTGGATAAAAGGCTCTTTTTCAATGATATAATGGCATTTGCCATTTGCCATTTGCCTTGGAGAACAAAACACTAAGTGAAATAAGCCAGACTCAGAAAATCAAGGATTGAATATTTTCCCTCATATGTGGAAGCTAGAGCAAAGTAAGGGGAAGAGGAGGTTAAATATCATAAAAACATAAGGAAGACCAGTGGAGTGAAAGGTGGAGAACAAGAGGAAGCGAGGAAGGACAGGAAAGGGAGAAAACATGCAATGAATTTTTTAAAAATCATGTTATATGCATACATAAATACACCAAGGGGAATTTCACATGCATGTATATGTAGAAAGTACCAGGGGGAGAAGATCATGGACAGCAGGGAGGTGGCCTCTGGTCACTCTCTTTGACTTAAATTGAAGAAGCACTGGGAAAGCTGCCTGCCTGCAAGCTGTGTGTATTGGAAAAGATTCGGTAGAATCTTGGGAGATTCTCGGTGATTTGGAGATTTTGTATAGCAAATGGAAAAAAGGAACTGATTCAGATCTAGCCAGTTGCCGCCACGACTGCGTTTATTCCCCAGTCAAATTGGGAACAAGAGAGACACTGAGCAATAATACTGTGTGATCAGATCTGCAATGCAGAGACCAAGTTTGTATAGAAATGTTGCTCTGGGCCTAAATTGTGTCAACTCCTTGACATTTCTGCTGCAGAGGAGAGAGCATTGTCACCTACCTGCCTGTAAGGAGATCCAGCAGTAACCATTTTGACCATAGAAGCAGGCAAACTGGAGTCAGGACTCCAAAACAGATTTCTCCATAATCCTGCCAGGACCTTGCTGACATTCAGAGGTTGAACCTGTAAAGCAGGTCTGGGAGTAGCCCAGACATCACCCAACCCAGAGGGATTTGGGTTGGAGGAGCACAGGGGAACCTAGCTTAGCACAGACTTCCCTCCGTAAATCAGAGGGTCCACCTGACTGCCTAAGACAGGTCCAGTGTAAGCAAGAGAGCACAAGGCCTGGGTCCAGGAGGTCTGGAGGAACCCATTCAGCAGAGGGAGTGCTGTTCTGCACTTACCCTCCTGTGCCTGGAATCCTGAAGCCCTCTGGAGTTACAGATCCCCAGTGGAGGCCAGCAGGGGCAGCCCCTCTAAGAGTGCATTAACCTGAATTCTTTAGGGGCAGAAGCATCCCAGAAAACCCCAGGTGACTAAGCTTTAGACCCACATCCCAACAACCAGCCCTCCACCCTTAGAATTCTGCAAAACTTTCACATTGTAATCAAAGAGCTTCTATGGGGCTGGAGCGGTGGCTCAGTGGTTATGGTGCTTGCCTGGCATGCAGAAGTACATGGGTTCAAATCCCAGCACCCAGGTACACAAGTGACGGAGCAACGAAAGCAATGTGAAAAACTCAATAAAAGAAATTGATTCTCACTGTCTCTCTCTCTCTCTCTCACTGTCCTTCTCTCTTAAAAAAAGAAAAGAAAAGCAAAGAAGTTCTGGCTATGGGTTTCTGCTAACAAAACTCAATGGGGGAGGCTGGAACATGGTGCCCATGCCATCAGCAGCAATCCCCTGGCACTCCTGAGCAAAAGTTTGCACTGCAGGAATTGGATGTGGTCTCCAACGGTAGGACCAGGCTCACTGTGTGTGGGAAGCCCCCCCCCCCAATTCAATAATACCAAAGGAAAAGAGCTTTGCAATTACTACCTTTAACTGGGACTTAGTCACACCCAATCTGCCACTGCCAGCTTCACAGCTGAGGGGGCAGGGATTTATCCCAGTGGGGAGGAAGCAGGGCATAAGTAATTTATCTTGGACTCAGATGGGAACACCCAAACAGACTCCTGGGCTCACAGTCTGTGGCAGCTGAATCTTCAGCCCTAGGGAATCACTCGAAATAGTGACCCTACATCTGTTCATGCATGTAAATTAGCCTCGGTCTGGCACCACCATCTTGAGGTTTCCCTGAGGGTGGGGCTGGACACTCCTTCCACGAAAGTGAAACCAGATCCATTGTATACGTGGAGATTAGGGACCTCAGTCTCAATGAATACAGAAGCACATCTAAGCCTCTGTGTCCTGGCCATCTGCCCAGAGGGCTGTGTGGGACTGGGACTGGGAACCCCCTCTCCTGCTTGTGGGACATGCAAGTGGTGGCTTCCTGCCCACCCTCTTACACCTGGGAGTGGGAGGAGTCTGTGACCAGAACTTGGCTCAGTAGGGCATATTTACTCAAGGTGGCCACTTCATGCAGTTACTCCAAGAGCTGTTTGTAACTCTCAAACAAGGCAGGGACCAGAACCAGCCTCAGGAACCTTTGAACAAAAGAGGCAGCCTGGGCTCACTTTCAGCCTCCGGTTTCTATGCATAGCCAAACCCTATAGGTCCTGAGCTCCTCAGGTGGGATTGCGCTTCCACGCCCCCTAGTGGTTGCAATTGAGAACTACATAAACACTGGCCCAGTTAGGTTGGTGCCTCCTTCACGTCCATCTTCCATTTCTGGGACTGTGATAACCCCACACAGCTTCTGTTGGGGCCACTTAGGCTCACAAGGCATCCAAGAGTGGGGCAACAGCGATCCTGAGGAAGTTAACTTCAGGCTGGCCACCCTCCTTAGAACAGAGTCCTATACATCTACACTAGGACTCCCAACAGCTCCTGGGTACCTGGCTTAAGAGGTTCAGGAGTTTGGTCAGGCAGAAAATAATTTGCCCAGGAGTGCATTTCAGGTGGCACTGAACTATCATCTCACAGGAAGCAGGAAAGAGCAGGGACTTCTACCCCTCTAAATCAGAGAAATTTGGCAAGATCCTCTAGGAAAACTCACGACCACCAGAAATTACCAATCATCATCCCTTCCAACAAGCTCAACTGGGAAGAGTCTCCAGCCAGATGGCAGATATGAACACATTCCCCCTCGGTACACACTGACCTAGGGGGCAAAAACTCTGAACCCCTCCAACTCCCTGTTTTTTGTGGTTGTTGTTACTGTTTAGTATTTTTAAATTTTTTTAAAGATAGAAGGACACTGAAAGAGAGACAGAGAGAATCAATTTTTATTGAGTTTTTCACAAGGCTTTCGTTTCTCTGACACTTAGTTGTCTATGTGGGTGCTGGGGATTGAACCTGTGTACTTGGGCATGCTGAGCAAGCGCCATAACCACCAAGCCAATGCTCCAGCCCTATTTTTAATTTTTTTAGCTCTTAACTTTTTAATGCTTTTTTATGCTTTTTACCTCTATCGATAATACTGAATTTAGTGTTCTTGGATATATATATATTTTTTTGTTTGTTTGTTTGTATGTATTAGTGATTGGTTTCTATTGTCACTGTGTCTTCTCGAACTCGATTGCTGTCTCCATAGTGTTGGAGTCCAACCAGGGAAGCTCTTCAGGATAGCAAACTAGCCCTCAGTCTCCTTGTGTTGAAGAGAACCACGCTCCATACTAACCTCTTCTTCCCTGTACTCCGGCAATTCTTAAACTATATGCTGCTCTCTCTCATCCTCACCCAAAATCTTTACCCCACTCATATCCCATTTGTATCTTTTCTTTATTCTTAATAGAATAACCTGCACCATGCTAATACCATGTAGCTCCTTATTCTAAGTCACAAGTTCCACAATCTCCCTACCTCACTTCCTTGGCTTTCTAGACATTACTTCTCCCCACCTATAGAGGCTCTGCTAACTGAAGAAAAGGTCATCCTTGAAAATGGGTAGTTTCTGGCTATCTTAATATATTGTGAGAGTTCTCATGGAAGAAAACTGCTCCAATAGGTGCTAATCATCATTATACTGTTTTAGTTGAAACTGCCTAGCATATGTACTTATAGGTTCTCAATTCTTCACTGATTGGACTGGCAGCTATTGATCTGAGCCTCCCATCTCAATGTAGCAAAGTCATAAGAAACTCTAGTAACCCCTACAAGAGTAATACTTACTGTCGGTCTTCAAGACACACCCCTTTATCTAAAAATGAGGAAAAGGGGAATAACTGCCTTCCTCAACCTCATAGCTCCTTTGATGAAAGGATGCCATGGTCGGGGTCCTAGATGAAAACCTAGAAAAATATATCAACAGTATGACTAGTAACTCAATCAAAGAGTTAAAAAAAGAGTTTAGGAAAGAGATCACAGATCAGTTTCAAGTTATGAGAGATGACTTTTATAAGGAAATAAGCAGAAAAAATCCATGAGAAGAAAGATCATATTTATAAAGACTTAGATACCCTAAAAAGACATGTAGCAGAGCTATCAGAATTGAAAAGCACTGTCAACCAAATTAAATCTTCACTGGAAGGTACTAGCACCAGAGTAAACTTGACTGAAAATGAAACCTCAGCTCTTGAAGAACATAAAACAGATAACAAAAACAGGCTGAGCAATGTTGAGTTCAAGGAGGACCCATGAGAAAAGAAACTTATTGTACATGATCAGAACTTCCAAATAATATTTGATAAGATGAGGAGAAAGACATGAGAGTTATTGGGCTTGATGAAAACTATGAACAGCAAACAAGGGACTTTAAGAACCTTGTAATTGAAATAGCAAAGAATTTTCCTCACATCAGAATTGACCCAGAATACCAAATCCAAGATGTTTATAGGACACCAAACAGACCTAACCAAATGAGAAACTCACAAAGACATATCATATATAAAATGAATAACTGAGAAATTAGAGAGAGCATTCTAAAAGCATCTAGGGAAAACCCCAAAATCATAATCAGAGGCAGGCCAATTAGGATCACCAAGGATGTCTCAGATCAAACAATGAAGGGCAGAAGAGCTTGGAACAATATTTTTCAAGCCTTGAAAGAAAACAATTTCAGCGAAAAATTAATATGCCCTGCAAAACTCAGGTTTAAATGTGATGGGGAAATTAAATACTTCAATGATAAACTCAGGCTTAACAAGATACAGGAACACAAAACCTGCACTACAGAATATTCTCAAGGACATTCTTCATTCAGAAGAACATGCTAATAATACCCTAAAACCTTAAATAAGAGAGTGTCTATAACCACATTACACACCAAAAGATACCAAAGATGGCACAAAACTCTGCAATAGCCACAAAGTCTGAGACTCAGTTTCCCATATCTATTCTAACTCTGAATGTGATGGTCTCAATGCCACAATTAAAAGACAGAGATTGGCTTACTGGATCAAAAAACAAAATCCAACAATATGTTGTCTACAGGAGACACACCTCAGACTCAAAACTAGACAGACTGAAAGTGAAAGGTTGGCAAAATGTCAACCAGGCCTGTGGCCCAAAAAAGCAAGCTGATGTGGCGATCCTAATTTCTGATAAAATTAATTTTGATCTAAAACTTTGTCAGAAAGGACAAAGATAGACACTACATCATCAAAAGGGATAATTCATCAAGAAGACATAATGATAATTAACATTTATGCCCCCATTACAACCCCTCCAAATATATGGCAAAAAAATACAAGTATATTAAATACTTTATTAAGCTCAACACAATAATACTGGGGGACTTCAATACACCATTTTGGCATTGGACAGATCATCAAAAAAAATCAATAAAGATATCTCCAATCTGAATAACTTTATTAATCACTTGGGCATAACAGACATCTAAAGAATATTCCATCCTAAGTCAGCTGAATTTACCTTCTTCTCAGCAGCTCACAGATCCTTCTCTACTATAGACCACCGAGCTAACCTTAACAAATGCAAAAAATTTGATATAGTCCCATGTGTCCTGTCAGACCACAATGCTATGATGTTAGCACTCAACAACAAGAAAAAACCACAGAAATTACTCAAATACTTGGTAATTGAATAATACCCTCTTAAACGAAGGATGGATAAAAGAGGCAATGAGAGCAGAATTCAAGAAATACTTGGAGGTTCTCAAAATGGCATTCATCCCACCATCACTGACTCCCAGAAGCTCCTGATTTTCACCTCAACGTAGAGGATTGCACCCGGATTCCCACGGTAGGACATAGCACCCAGTGTGGGAGTATATTATCCCCCACTAACTCTTTAACTCCAAAGGAATAACTCGGTCCATTAACAAATATAAAGGAGATCTTAGAGGAGCCCACGGCACTCTGCCCCACACCCGGGGGAGGGGAGCTACTCCGAGGGAGGAAAAGGAACAAGGGATCCAGTTTCCTAACCAAACACCCTAATCCGGCCTGCTGTGAACTCACTGATCTGACTTCTCATAATTTACCTAATCTTGCATAAAGCACTGGGAATTAATTGCTCACATTAGCGAACTTGTAGCTGTTTGTGCAGTGGCCGCTGCCATTGTGACATTTCCCTGAGGGCGGGGCGGGTCGCTCAGCAGCGTTATGGGGCCTCAGTCCCCAAGATCAGAAACAGAAGTTACTGCCCCCCCACCAACTGGGCATCTGCCCTGGGGGCTGTAGGGATCTGCTATTCACCTCTTCAACTAGAAAACGTCTCTGTTGGTGACCTTCTGCCCTTTGGACCATCCTGCTTCCCACCCAAATAGGAGGAGCCTGTGAACAGAACTTGCTACAGCAGGGCACATTCCTCTATAGGGGATCCTCTGCTTCAGCCTCTGCTTGATATCTGCCTCAGGAAGCTTTGAATATATGGGGCAGCTCGGGCTTCACCTGAGCATCTGAGCTCCTTGCATAGCCAAGGCTTCGTAGGCCTGGACCTCTCTAGCAGGGCGCTTCCTAGTGCTTGCAACCAAGAATCACATAAGCACTGGCACGATCTGGACCATCTTCTGAGGGTTTCAGTCAACCCCACAGAGCAGCTCTTGGGACTTCTGAAGATCACAAGACATGCAGAGTCGGTCACCAGTGATCCTTAGGAAGTGAGTTTCAGGCTAGCCACTCTCCTTGGATCAGTCAGAGACCCACATATCTACAATAGGATCAACTCGATTGTCTACAACTTCTGAGCCCCAGGTCCAAGAAATATCTAGAGTGTGGATTAGCAGAAAGCAACCATCTCAGGATTACAGCCCAGGGAGAGCTGAATACCCCTTTGCAACAGAAAATTTTGAGGTGATCCTCTAAGAAAAACCAGGCCACTGGACTCAACAAATCTGTTTCTCCCCAGACAAGCTCAACTCTGAAGAATCCCCAGCTTGATGTCAGATTTGAATGCACCACCCCATGATACATACTTCCTAACCTAAGGGCCAGAAAATCTCAGAACTGTACCAACTAGTTTTGTGGGGTTGTTTTTCTTTTTCATTTCTTCATTTTTTTTCTTTTATTTTTTTTTTAATTTTTTAAAACATGAATCTGGCCGGAATTAATATTTTTAAATTTTTAACAATTCTGTGGGGTTTTTTTGGGGGGGGGGGTTCTTCTTTTTCCTCTGCTCCTTTCTTGCCTTACAAATAATACTGAATTTTGGTGTCAGTGGATGTAAATACTTATCTGTGTGTATGTATTGGTGATTGGCTCTTATTTCTTTAGGTCTTATTGAACCCTACTGCGAACCTCTTCCTCCACTGTACTCTGGTAATCCCTAAATATAAGCATCTTTCTCTCATTCTCACCCCAAGTCTTTACCCTACCCGCACCCCAGTTCTATGTTTTCCTTAGTCCTAATAGAATAACCTACTCCCCCAATCACTAGTTACCCTATACTGTATAACAGGTGTGATTTTATACCTCCCCAATTCACTTCCTTGACTTTCTAGTCATTGTTTCTCACCAATTTCAGAGAGACCCTAATACCTGAAGAAATTGACATGCTTCAAAATGGCTACTTGCTTGGTATCACACTACACAGTGAGAGTTCTCTAAAAGAAAGCTGCTACTATTGGTGCTAATCATTAGCTCATCTGTTTTAGTTGAAACAGACTAGTATTTGCACCTATAGCCTCTCAAATTCTCACAGAACCATCTGGCGTCTTTAGGTCTATATTGACCAAATAGCTCCTCTTCACAATGAGGCAAAGTCATAAGAAGCTCCAATTACTCCAACAAGAGTAACAAGGCTGAAATAAAAGACAAGCTCTCTGACTCAGAAAATGAGGAAAAGGGGAAATAACTCTCCTCAACCCCAGAGCTCTCCACCCAGGGACCCCATAGCCAGGGCCCTAGATGAAAACAAAAGACATTGTATCAGCATTATGATTAGTAATGCAATCAAAGAGTTGAGAGAGGAAATAAGGAAAGAGATCAAAGAGCAATTTCAAGAGATGAGAGACAAATTCTACAGAGAAATTAAGGATCAATTCCAGGAGATGAAAGATCAGCTGTACAAGGATATTGACATTCTGAAAAGAGAAGTAGCAGAGCTTTCAGGATTGAAAAACACAGTTAACCAATTCAAATCTTCACTGGAAGACACCAACACCAGAGTAAATTCCACTGAAAATAGAACTTCAGTGCTTGAAGAACAAGTATCGGACAATGAGGATTGCCTAAACAATGTAGAAAACAAAGAAGAAAAACGAGATAAATGGCTTATTGTACATAATCAGAACTTCCAAGAAATATTTGATGAGATGAGGTATAATAATCTGAGAATCATTGGCCTGGAGGAAAACTCTGAACAGCAAACAAGGGGATTCAGGAACCTCTGAAGCGAAATCATAAGTGAGAACTTCCCTCATTTTGCTATTGATCTGGAAAACCACATCCAAGATGCTTATAGAACCCCAAATAGACCTAATCAGTGGAGAAACTCACCAAGACATATCATTTACAAATCGAATAACAGAGAAATTAAAGAGCGAATTCTAAAAGCTGCTAGAGGAAAGCCCCAAATCACATTCAGAGGCAAACCAATTTGGATCACTATGGATTTTTCAGAACAAACAATGAAGGCTAGAAGAGCTTGGAACAATATCTTTCAAATGTTAAAAAATACCAACTTTCAACCAAAGATAATATATCCAGAAAAACTCAGCTTCAAATGTGAAGGGGAAATTAAATACTTCAACGATAAACTCAAGTTAGCAAGATACATGAACACAAATCCGGCTCTACAGAGCATTCTCAAAGATGTTCTCCATTTAGAAGATAATGCGAACGATACGCTAAATCCTTAAACAAGGGCGAGTCAATAATCATACTATACAAAAACTGACTTTCAAGATGACTCAAAACTCTGTGATAGATACAAAGTCTGTGAATCAGCCTCCCATATCTATTCCATCCTTGAATGTGAATGGTCTCAATGCCACAATTAAAAGACACAGAATGGGGCTGGAGCGGTGGCTCAGTGGTTTCGGCGCTTGCCTGGCAAGCACAAGGACCCGGGTTCAAACCCCAGCACCACGTACACAACTGAGTGTTGGAGCAACAAGGGCCATGTGAAAGACTGAATAAAGTTGTTTCTCTCTTCCTCTGTCTCTCTCACTGTCCCTCTCTCTTAAAAAAAAAAAAAAAAAAAAGACACAGAATGACCCACTGGATCAAAAAACAAAATCCAACAATATGTTGCCTGCAAGAGACACATTTGACACTCAAAAATAGACACAAGCTGAAAGTGAAAGGATGGCAAAACATCTACGAGCCTGTGGCCCAAAAAAAGCAAGCTTGGTGTAGCGATTCTAATTTCTGACAAAATTAATTTCCAACGAAAACTAGTCCGAAAGGACAAAGAGGGACACTTTCTCATACTAAAAGGGACAGTTCATCAAGAAGATATAACAATAATTAATATTTATGCACCCAATTACAGCTTCAACCCAAAGATAATATATCCAGCAAAACTCAGCTTCAAATACGAAGGGGAAATTAAACACTTCCATGACAAACTCAAATTAGCAAGATACATGAACACAAATCCAGCTCTACAGAGCATTCTCAAAGATGTACTCCATTCTGAAGATAATACCAACGATATGCTAAATCCTTAAACTAGTCCGAATCAATTATCACTCTATACAAGAACAGACTTTCAAGATGACTCAAAACTCTGCAATCGATACAAAGTCAGAGAATTAGCCTCCCATATCTATTCTAACCTTGAATGTGAATGGTCTCAATGTCACAATTAAAAAACACAGACTGGTCCAGTGGATCAAAAAACAAAATCCAACAATATGTTGGACACTCAAAAATAGACACAGGCTGAAAGTGAAAGGATGAAAAAATGTCTACGAAGCCTGTGGCCCAAAAAAGCAAGCTGGTGTGGCAATTATAATTTCTGATAAAATTAATTTCCAACTAAAACTAGTCAGAAAGGACAAAGAAGGTCACTTTATCATACTAAAAGGGACAGTTCATCAAGAAGATATAACAATAATTAACATTTATGCTCCCAATTACAACCCCCCCAAATATATGGAAAAAATACTTAAGGACATTAATCCCCTCATTGATCTCAACACAACAATCCTGGGAGACTTCCACACACCATTATCAACTCTAGACAGATCATCAAAACAAAAAATCAATAAAGATGTTTCCAATCTGAACTACTCTATTAATCAATTGGGCTTAACAGACATCCACAGAAGATTCCATCCTAAGACAGCTGAATTTACCTTTTTCTCATCGGCTCATGGATCCTTCTCTAAAATAGACCACATCCTAGTTCACCGGGATAATCTTAGCAAATATAAAAAAGTGGATATAATCCCATGTATTCTGTCAGATCATAATGCTATGATCTTAGCAATCAACAACAAGAGAAACAACAGAAACTACTCAAATACTTGGAAATTGAATAATTCCCTCTTAAACGAAGGATGGATAAAAGAGGAAATGAGAGTAGAGATTAAGAAGCTTTTGGAATTGAACGAGAATGAGGAAACAACATACCAAAACCTCTGGGACAGTATGAAGGCTTTTTTAAGAGGTAAATTTATAGCACTGAGTGAATACATCAAAAATCTAGAAAGAGATAAGATTAATAGCCTTATGCTTCAACTCAAACAACTACAAAACAAGGAACAGTCCAACCCTAAATCTAACAGAAGACACGAAATTACCAAAATCAGAGCTGAAATTAATGAAATTGAGAACAAAAAAACTATA
>PVKS010040870.1:0-16361 GCA_004027875.1 Aplodontia rufa
AAAAAGAAGAAGAAGAAGAAGGAAAGAAAGAAAAGGAAAAAGAAAGACAAGTTGAGATTGACTTTCTGACTTTATTCCACAGTATATATATCTCACCTCTCACCTCTTTACAAATGAAGCTGTGGGTTTTGTCCTGTATTAAGTACAATCCACAAATCCCCCTGGGAAGATTAGTGGAGCCGCTGCATTTCCAGTGCTTCTGAAATCAACATAACAAGCATTCCACAAAAAGGTAGCTGTGAGTGGCAGGTGGAGGGAGTCAACAGCTGCAGACCCTTTTCACCCTTTCTCTGTTCTGGAGTTTCTCTCCAATGAAATCTGGCTGATGCCCTCCTCCAGGGGCTGAATCATGCAGTTACCCTGCCTCAAGGGGCTACAACCGGTAATATCTAGTAATTCTTTCCTGATCCTTCGGTGCAGAAGGAACTAAGGGTAAAGGTAAACTCAGCAGCAAATGTTATTTAAACACCTACTAGGTGACTTTCCCAGGCTGACATGGTGGCTCTTCTGAAGAACAGCTAGACTACAACAGTTTATCAAATGCCTTTGTTCCCCTTGCACAGATACACCATTGCAGCTCTGCATTTTAAACAGCTATCTATGCAAACACTTCTCCATTAACACTTTCAGGTTATAATGTCCTCTCCTAGGCCCTCAAGAAATCTGTCAATGGTGATTCATAATTATCCCTTTCCCTGGTTTAAAACTGACGTTCATAAAAATGCTGAATTTACAGGAAAATGCAGCAGCAAAACAGCCTCCCTTTCTGTGTGCTTCATTATGTGGTTAATAGATTCATGGAAGTACTAATAACTGAATGAGGGTTTGAATATACAACAACAGGCTATATATAGCCTAGGCCCAGTCCTGAATTTTTCGAACAGAGAACAAAACTGAATGATGTTAGCAAGATGACAAGGATGTAACTGTAAAAAAAAAAAAAAAAAAAACTACACCAGAAATACTGTATATTTGTTCAGCTTGGTGGGTTTTCCAAGTTCTAACAAGAGATACATCAGAAGAGAGCTTGACCTGCTGTGCTAATAACTCTAACTCATGCTGAAGTTCCAACATTAGTATCTTGGGTTTATAGCAGCAAGTGTAAATCCTACCTCAGCTGTCCTTTAATAAACACTTGGGGCTTAAATCAGAAAAGAACCATAAGTTAGGGAGGCAGATGCAACATGGTTGCCTTGCTCTCCAAGCATCCATGCCTTTACTAACTTTGGCTAAGGGCTCTTTGTGTCAGAAAAGCAGAGGGAGAGGGTGGGGGAAGGGACAAAAAGGGAGAGAGTCATTAAGGAGTGTACAATCCATCTCAGGCTGTTTCCTTATTTCTTAATTAACTGAACTACTTACAAATAGCATTCACAGAGGTGCTATGAAGAACATAAAATTGATTCCTGTGCATAATCTGGGGTATCTGACTGATACACAAACACACACATATACAACCCAGATTGGAATTAATGAAAATAAATAAAGAAAATGCCATCCTCATTCCCTTACAATTATAGGGAACCTTCCATTGTGGTTTGCACACAGTAGGAGTTTAACAGATGCTGATTTAGATTATGAGATCTGTTCTCTCCACTCCCAAAATCTCATTCTGGATCACATACTAAAGTAATCTGCAAATGTCATTCCTCTGCACGGTCTGGTAGAAATGCTAAAAATCGGTGGCCTTGGTCTCAATTTAGCTAGGCAGATGAGGAAATCATGGCCACTGCCAGTAGCTCCAAGAACAGTCCCTCCCATTAAGTTTGTCCAGTGGTTAGGAAGAAGCACTACACCTGTGTTGCACAAAATTCTTTTTAAAACCTAAAAATCTGGGAAAGAATGCTAACTTTTCACTGCTGAAGGTGGCAGATCAAACATTGGTCATGTCTCAGTGGAGGTTTGTGGTATCCCATTTATCCTCTTGAGACCATCAGTACCCTCCATGGTTCCCTTCACATGTGGTAGAAGGCTAGCCGCCCCTGCTTAGAGGTTTTCTTTCTCCCGGAATTTAGGAAAGCATTCCCTGTGCTAGGCAGATTGAATCACTTGTTAATAATCGCCAGATGAGAGCCCTGGTATAAATGCCCTGCACGCAGCTTGTCTTCCTCTCAAAACTGGCTGTGATGAAAAGCGAGTTTTGGATTTGACCTCAACAGGTCCTTACTCCAAATTCTGAGTGAAGCACATAAGAAGACAAATCCATTAAAACAACATTAAAGGTCGGGGTTTAGCTTCACTAACAGCAGGATTAAACTTTCAAGGGTCCAGCCATGATAAAGAGATTTCTTTAAAGTCACTTGGCTTTGCACAGTTGTAGCTATTAGGGATCAGATTTTTATCTCAAAGGTACATATTTTGCCTTTGATCCTCCTCCAGAATTCCCACTAATGTCAACTTTCTCCACTGTTGGGATCAGGCCCCTGGCCTCCCTTTAATGTTGGTTTTATTGCTGATTCTACAAGATCAACAGAGAAATTACAAGGAAAAGCTGTGAAGTTCCCTTCCCGCGACAAGTTGTGTTTAAAAAAAAAAAGCCCTCTCTTAAATGGTAAAATTTAAACACAGCAAAGGACACGCTGAAAGAGGGGTTGAAGAGAGACAAAAACAAGCAAACAAAAAATCCAAATCGACAACAGAAAAAAAACCACACACACGCTAATTAACCAGTCCACTTGCTTATTTTAGGGTTTGTTCGCTAGTCCAGGAAATTGGCAACGAGTGACTTGAAAACCGGAGAAGGAGCAAGTGCCCGTTAGCACCATCCGCTTCCCTCCGGAGTCAGACAATCCGGATGAGGCTGAGGGTGCGCGGGGAGGTCTCCCAGGGGGTCAGCGCGCTGTGCAATCCCCATCCCCCAGCCCTGCCTCCTAGAAAGCACCTCCAGCCCCTGAGCGATGGGTCTCTGACACCAGGACCTGCATCCTTGGACTGGCATGGCACACCCCGCTTTCTCCTAAACCCCATCCCCTTGCCTCTGTACCGCTCGCGGGTCTCAGGGGACCCTCTCAAGCAGCGGAGACCGAGCCCGCACCCACTCGCCCGCCGAACCCCGTCGTTTTCAATCCACTCTTTCTGCGGCGGCAGCACCCCTTCAACACCCGTCACCACCCTCTCTCCCTCAGTAGCAGGAGGAAGTCGCTCTGCTTCCTCTGTTCTCACCGCCAGCCAGAGCTTGGGCGCCTGGGGCTTTCTGGGTGGGGTTCTTTTTGTGTGTGTGTGTTTGTGTGTGTGTGTGTGTGTACACACGGTGTGTGTGTGCGCGCGCGCTAGAGAGAGTGTGTGCAAAAGGCTCATAGCATCCTTCCGCCCGGGCTGCCTCAGGTGCTCTCAGGAAGATTTCAGGATCTCTCTGTTCCCTCGCCCTAGGCTCTTTGTGCCGGGTCTAGGGAAGCGGAGGTCCGCTCTCTTAATTCTCACCCCAGGCCCCCGCCCAGGCTGGGAGCCCGCGCTTCCACCGCAACCGTCCGAGCCCGGTTTTGCCCGGTCGCCTTCCATCCCGGCGCACGCCTCCGCCGTGCCGGGCAGCTGGAGCGCTGTCAGCGGGCGCCCGGGACTCGGACCCCGGCAAGCGGCGTCCGGAGCGAAAACTTACTGGAGCGGAGAAAGCTCGCAGCGCACCAGGCTACCGCTGCATGGCGGTTCCTGGCCCGGGCCCCGCGCGCGGGAAGCCAGGGCGTCGCTCCTAGCAGGAGCGCGTCCCCCGGGACACCCGGTCCCTTGGTCACTCACCAGCACCACGGAGCCCCGCACGGCCTCCGACACGCTCTGCCGGAGCTCAGCCGCGGTGCCCGGCTTGCTGAGCCGCTTGGTGAATTTGCGCACTTCAGCCATGGCAGAGGCGGCGGGCAGGTCTCGGCGGGCGTACTCAGTGCCTCGAGCCGGGGCGCCCGCGGCCGCTGCCGCTCGCCGTGTTTACACGCCGGCCGGCCACCTCGCAGCTCCGCCGCGGCGCGGCTCCCACAGCTCCTCCCTCCCACCGCGGCTCCTCCCTCCTTCCCTCCTTCCCTCCTTTCCTCGCCCGCTCGCCTCCCTGTCCTGCCCCGCGGCGGCGGCGGAGGCGGCGGCAGCTCCCTCCCCTCGAGAGCCCGGGCTCCGCTCGCCTGCACCCTAAGAAGGAGGGTGTGTCTGGCGGGGGAGGGAGTGCGGAGGGGGAGGGAGTCCTGGAGGTGGGGGCGAGGGTCACGAGGGAAGAGGGGGGAAGTGGTGAGCACTCGGGCTCCGCCCGCAGCTGAGGTTGCTGGTGCAGCCGCATCCGGGAGGCGAGATGAGACTGCTTCTTTTTTCGAGTGTGTGGGGCAGGAGAGAGGTCGAAAAGGGGTGATGAACTGTCTCCCACACCCAGGCGTGCTCTGCCCCAGGACTCTCCTCCCTCTCCGGAGGCTGAAGTGCCAGCGGGAGGGCAGGGGCGGCTCACTCGCCCCCTACCCCGCTAGCCCCCCGGGCCCTGGCGGCGCTGGACTGGGAGACAATGTGGAGCAGCCGCCTATTGTGTGCTCCGCTGGGGTAGGGTCGCGCAGATGTTGAAGGAGAGCGAATTTTCTGGCCATTGAGTCTCCCCTGGCTCCTCGCAGGCACCCAGGTGTCCACCTCACAGGGGCAAACCCCAAGGAAGGAAGTAGGCTTTGGGAAGTGTAACTTGATATAGTGACATCCCTTTACCCAGGCGGGAGACAGCAGGGTGGTGGGACCTGCGCCTGCGGCAGGTTGTGTAGTTCAGTGACTGCCCCAGGAGCAAAGGTACAATGGCACTGGGAAGGCCACGGCCTGGGCTTTGGAGGACAAGGTACCAGTCTTCTAGAAGCTTTTACATATGCACTGCAACCACCTCTTTCTGGCCATTTACTAGTCCTTTCCTCATCCTCTCCAGCTTCCAAGAAATTGGTTTCCCAAGAATCAAAGAACATCTTCTGACCAGGTGTAAAACATGCATGCTTAAGACAGAAGACTGGGGCTGGAGCGGTGGCTCAGCGGTTTCGGCGCTTGCCTGGCAAGCATGAGGACCCGGGTTCAAACCCCAGCACCACGTACACAACTGAGTGTTGGAGCAACTAAGCCACATGAAAAACTGAATAAAGTTGTTTCTCTCTTTCTCTGTCTCTCTCACTGTCCCTCTCTCTTAAAAAAAAAAAAAAAAGACAGAAGACTGGCAAATCTTGAAGTACTGGTGTCCCCATCAAACCTCCCTACATGCAATGTGGGAGGCCCCACTGATCTGGCAGTTTTCTATTCGGTTACTTCATTTGTTGAGAGTTTGAAAATGACTGATAATCTCTGGAACCAAGCATCCCTCTGAGAAGATTCCTACAACTGCCCATATGGCACTTCACCCACTTTTCCCAACTTCAAAGAGCAAACAGTGGCATGTACATAGGGAACTTTGTCATAGAAACAAGGGTATAGTTGATGGTTTCTGTGAACCCAGAAAATGTCAAGTCTCTTAGCAGCAAGCCTGTTCAGCAGCCATCACATAAGTCTCAATAAAGCACAGATGGAGGGATCCTAAAGGGCCTGAGCCCTCGAAGTCCTCTAGAAGCAAAGGCATTGTGTCATCATGGCTTTCCACTGTGTGTGTGAACGCACAGGTAAAATTTCATTGTTGCATACAGGCAGATCAGCACAAATTCATGCCCTCCATTCCAGGAGAGCCTGTGTGGCTTGTAATTAGGGTGACTTCCACAAGAGAAATAACACATTTTCCTTGCTATGTTAGCCCAAATCTGCTGCTTTAGTTACAAGGCAGAGCTACAGGGTTTTAGGGGAAAGAAACCCAGCTCCAAGTGGTATGAATTATGACAAGCAAAAAAATAAGTGACACTGTCAAGCTCCTTTATTAGTGGGAGAGACTAGGTCTCTACTCAGTTTGGGCCAATTGGATATAAGAATGGGTGAGAGGAGGACTTCTGGGAAAGTTTTAATGCCTTGGTGAAAAGACATGAGGAAGGAGGCCTCTGCCCACAATTCTTCCTGAAACAGGTGTTTTTTTGTGAAACATCAGCCCTGGGCCACCATATTGGAACCATGAGGGAAGGCCAAGACAATACTGAGATGCCAATCCAGAATCTGACAGTGTTGAACAACTGAACCAACGCTAGTACTGCCTACCCCTGAGTTCCTTTTTGTGTAAGTGGAACATAAACCCTTGTGTTTTATGCTTCTTTTTGTCAAATAGTCTGTTACTTTCAGCAAAAAGCATCTTTTAGACTCTATGATAGCCACAGAAGTTAGGCATCATTTAACAAGAACAGGCAAGGTCCCTCCTCTCAGGGAGCTTATGTTCTCCTGCAAACAAATGTGTGCATTTCAGAAAGAAAAATGTCATGCAGAGAATCAAGTTGATATGATTGAGAGTAACTGGAGTTTGGGACCTAATTTAGAAACATGGTCAAGAAAAGCTCTTTTTAAAGAGGTGAAAATTGAACTGCATCTTAAAAAGAAAAGAAGCAGCAGCAGCTAGAGCACTGCAGGCAGCAGGAATGTTAGGAACAAAGGGCTGGAGATGGGAGCAGACTTGGTGTGTTCAAAGACAGAAAAAAGCAAAGGCCTGTGAGACTAGAGCATGGAAGGAAGAAGAATGGCACGTATGAGATGGAGTCAGAGAAAGGGGCATTTTCTGCTGATTCTTGTGAGCCATGGGAAGCATATGTCACACTGATGGTGCACAAACACCATCTGGCCATTGTGCAGGCTCCATTCTCATTCCTGACAGCATAGGTTTTACTTTTTCCACTTTAGGTCTTCTGTTTAATTACATCAACATTGAACCTGGTGCTATGAACTGAGGGAGGATGCAGTATGAAGTAAAGACAATGTCTGTCCCCTGTAGCAAATAAATGGAAGTCCACAAGAGAATGTATTTATAGCAGGGTGCCATGGCACCTATGATCCCAGTGACTTGGGAAGCTGAGAAAGGAGGATCACAAATTTGAGGTCAACCTCAGCAATTTAGAAAGACCCTGTCTCAAAATGAAAATTTGAAAAGGGTTAGGGATGTGAAGAAGAGGAGGAGGAGGAGGAGGAAGAAGAGGAGGAAGGGGGAGGAAGAAGCAACTACTTCTCATTTCCCCATCTCTCTAACTGCTGGCAACTTTCTTTCTCTCTAGATTTGCCTGTACCGTATATTTCATGTAAAAGAAATCATATTTGATTTTTTTATGCCTGGCTTCTTTCATTTAGCATGTTTTGGAGGTTTAAGTTGTAGCAACTATGAGTAATTCATTCCTATTTATGGCTGAATAGTGTTCCATTACACAAATATACCTACTTTGTTTTTCCATTCCTCCACTGATGGACACTTGGGTCTTTTCCATTTTTTGGCTACTATGAATAATGCTACTGTAAACATTCATATGCAAGTTTCTGTGTGGACATATGTTTTCATTTCTCTTGGATATGTACCTAGAAGTAGAACTGCTAGATCGTATGGTAATTCTGTACTTAACTTTTTGAGGACCCGCTAAACTGTTTTCCACAGCAGCTGCACTATTTTACATTCCCACCAGCAGTGTACAAGGGTTCCAATTCATGTATACCTGGCCAACATTTGTCATTTTCTCTGTTGCTTCTTTCTTGTTTTATCTGTTTCATTCACATAATTGTAACTATGTTCTCATAGGAAAAGTCTTACACAATTTTTGTTGAGTGAACCTTATACGTTGGGACTATTTTAGGCCTTCCAAAAGAGCAGGCACTAGCCAAATTTGGCTATTGAGTACATGAAATGTGGCTCATGCAACTGGGGAACTAACTTTGTAATTTTATTTAAAGTAATACATATTGGGGGCTGGAGTAGTGGCTTAGCAGTGACAATGCTTGCCTGGCATGCACAAAGATGCAGGTTCAAACCCCAGCACCACGTACACAACTGATTGTTGGAGCAATGAAAGCCACATGAGAAACTAAATAAAATTGATTCTCTCACTGTTCCTCTCTCTCTCTCTCTCTCTCTCTCTCTGTTTTTTTAAAAAAATATGTACTTAGGGCTGGAGCGGTGGCTCAGCGGTTTCGGCGCTTGCCTGGCAAGCACGAGGACCTGGGCTCAAACCCCAGCACCACGTACACAACTAAGTGTTGGAGCAACTAAGGCCATGTGAAAAACTAAATAAAGCTGTTTCTCTCTTTCTCTGTCTCTCTCACTGTCCCTCTCTCTTAAAAAATATATGTACTTAAATATAAAAACTGTTGCTGGGTATGGTGGCATGCTCCTGTAGTCCCACTTAGATGATAAAATGTAAAAGTTTCCTTGTATCCCACGTCTACTTCCCACCCAAGAGACCTCTGTTAGCTTATATATAGGGATATACATACACACATATTTTTTTCATAAATAGAATTGTTCTGCAACTTACTTTTATTAATGGATATCTTTTGGAGATTTTTCCATGAAAGTACATATGTATGTGCTTCATTTGTCTTAATGGCAAAAGAGAATTCTCTAGTTTGAATGAAATGTTTGTTTATTTATTTATTCATTCACTGGACAACTATTTTCTGAGCACTCACTATGTGCCAGTCAGTACAGACTTAGGGTAATGCATTCCCCTACAGATGGGCTTTTACATTGTTTCTAATATTTTTCTATTACAGTGATATAATAAATACCTTATACAGGCATCTCTGTTCACATGTGAGAGGTTTATTTCGCATGGATTCATCCACCTGGAATTTCTAGGTGGAAGGGTTCAATGACATGTCTAATACTTGTCTCTCAAGTTCAATTAGGTTAGTGCTAATGTGGCAGGTAAATATGTGATAAGAACCAAGCTAATTAATAACTGTAGACATCACTCCGCCTGGTGGCACACACCTATAATCCCAGGGACTTGGGAGGTTGAGGCAGGAAGATCTCAAGTTGAAGGCAGCCTGGACAAGTGAGGCCCTCGCTAAAAATAAAAAATAAAAAGGGCTGCGGATGTTGCTCAGTGGCAGACCACCCCTGGGTTCAATTCCATCACCCACATGTACAAAAAAGCCAGTAATTGTTGGAGCTGCATGATAGGTACATGAGGATTAATTAAACTATTTCTGCTAGTGTATGCTGTACATACAAATTTATATAATAGTGGGCAAAGGGTGTGGTGCAGAGGTAGCTCACTTGCCTGGCATGCATGAGGCCCTGGGTTCATCCCCAGTAAGGCAAAAACAAAATTTTCATAATAAAAAGTAAAGAGAGGAGTTGTGTTTATAAAATGTTAGTAATATGATCTATATGGTCCATGTTCACAAATTTCCTTACTCTGAAAGTCTTAAAGGTAATCACACCCTGACTAACTGCTTATCTATGCTGGTGTGGAGTGGATGGGGTGGGGGAAGACTGCTAAGGAAGCCAGAAAGTGTTAGGAGCAATGTTCTAAGAGAAAATTCATCTAGTTGCTATTGTGTGATAATCTGGCTCTTAAAATGGTGTGCTATCTCTGCCTAACAACTACTGAAACTCCACAAAAGATGACCAGAATAAAAATGTGATGATCAGGAAATTAACACATAGCCAGCATTTACCAACTCAACATCATGCTGAAATATACTTTTCCCCCAACGGTTGCAGTTTCTCTGATGTTATTCAGAATTATGTAATAAATATATATACCGCGTGGGCTGCCACATTGAACAATTCTAGAGAATGCTAATGGCATAATAGACTATGTGAATGGCACCCCCTGGAGCAGTGGAGCCATATACAAGTGGCCTTGTGCTGTGGAAGCTCATTCTCTTCTTTCTCCAGGGATACTTGGTTGAAAGAAAGGTATCAGCAAACAAAACCAGGGTTTATGGGACTCAAATTGTATGTGACTCTAACAAAGACACAGAATAATTAAAAGTGAATGTAAATGATTAGAGCCTTTGATCTCTCAAAATTCAGGAGGTGAGTCATCTAGAATGAAATAATAATTATTTCTGAAACAGCTGAATTAAAGAGTACCTAAATATTGTAAAACAGGGTATTTGTGTTCCTCCCTTTGTTCCAATGAATCTGTTCAACACTGTTTCTTCATGTTATGTTGTGCTTACAATACAGTGGGGTGGAGGTTGTGCACGTATACATAGATAATGAGTATGCTTTCCTGTTTACAACTGTAGCTCAATACATTTGAGTGTGACTGTGTTTGTATATGTAATGTGTGTGTGTGTCTTGTCAATGAGGCCTTAAACTTTAGACCTCTTCTCTAGCTACTCTTTTCATTCCCTTGGTGATATTATACAGTGTCTATGGCTTTATATGCCATCTATATCAGTGTAGTCTAGTAGAAATATAACGGGAGCCACATGTATTGTTTTATTTTTTATTTTTTGGTACCAGGGATTGAACTCAGGGGTGCTTTACTACTGAGTTACTTCCTTGGCTGTTTTTATTTTTTAAGTTGTCTAGGCTGGCTTTGAACTTCTGCGTCAACCTCCCAAGCCGCAGGGATTACAGGTGTACACCGCCCAGTTACAGTTTTCAATATTCTAGTAGTCATGTTCAAAAAGTAAAAGGAAACAGGTGGTATTATTTTTAATAATATATTTTAACCCAACATATCCAAAATATCATCATTTCAACATGAGATAAACATAAAAATTAGTAACGAGATTTTTTTTTCTGTATGAAGTCTTTGAAATCAGGTGAGGATTTTACACTTACAGCATATCTCAATTGAAACTAGCCACACTTCAAGTGCTCAATAGTGACATGTGGCTGGCAGCTACTGCATCAAACAACACATGTCTATATGTTGACAACTTCCAAATTTACTCCTCCAGCCCAGATCTCTTCCCTGAACCGCAGACTCTTTCAATCTAACCATTTATTCAACTGCCGTACCCAATTTTATTATAGGCATCTCAAACCAATAATGTCCCGAAGCTGCTCATCTTTCCTAAGACACCCTGCCTGAGGCTTCCACATCTCAGTTAATGGCCACTCAATTTTCCCATTTGCTTATGCCCCCCAAACGTTGCAGCCCCCTATACTCTTTCACCTCATACATGCAATCTGTCAAAAAATGCTGGTTGCTCTCCCTTCAAAATATAAGACCACTTCTCGCCACCTCCACTAATACCAGGGGCCAAAGTACCACCATCTTCTTCCTGAGAATATACCAGCCTCCTAATGGTCTCCTTGTTTGCACGCAGCCTTGCCCACTTTGGTGTGTTTATAACACAACCAGAGTGATCCTCTTAAAGTGAAGGGTCATAGCAATCTACTCAGGACTCCACAGGCTCCCCATTTCACAGGACTCCCCATTTCTTTCAATAGTTGCACCTCCAGTGACCTCTGTGCCCTCCTCTCTGTTCTCTTTCTGGCTCATTCACGTCAGGCTTACCAGCTTCCTTGCTGTTTCTGAAATACGCCAGGCATGCCGCAGCCTCCAGGCATTTGCACTTGCTGTCCACCCCCCCACCCCACCCCACCCCCGTCCCCCCATCTGGAATGCTGTTACTCTGTGAGACAGCCCTGTGACAGTCCTGCAACCCTGTGAGACAGCCACAGGGTTTCATCTCACCAAGCTTCTTTGCATCCTTTGATCAAATGCCACCTTTTTCATTTTTTTATTAAAGAGAGAGAGAAGGACAGTGAGACAGAAAAAGAGAATCAATTTTATTTAGTTTTTCATGTGGCTTTCGTTCCTCCGACACTTTGTTGTGTATGTGGTGCTGGGGTTTAAACCTGCATCCTCATGCAAGCCAGGCAAACGCCTAAAGTGCTGAGCCATTTGCTCTGGACCCATATGCCACCTTCTCAATGAGAATTTCCTTCATTACCCTGCTTAAAATTACAACCCATTTCCACATCCCAGACTCACCAATTTTCTCTTTCCTCTTTTTCTATCACTGTAGCACTTATTACCTATAGATTTTGTTTAAAGTTTGTCTCTTCCCAGTAGAATATAAGCTCTGTGTGAGCAGAGCGTTTTGTCTATTGGTATTTTTTTGTTTATTTGTTAGTTCGTTTTTGGTACCAGGGATTGAACCCAAGGGTGCTTAACCACATCCCCTGTCCTTTGTTTTTCATTGTTGCTTAGGGCTTCACTAATTTGCTGAGGCTGACTTTGAACTTGCAATCCTCCTGCCTCAGTCTCCCTAGTAATGGGGATCACAGGTGTGTACCAGCATGCAGGGCTACACATTGCTTCTTGTTTGTCATATTTTACAACAATACAATATCTTGTATAAAAATAGAAGATATCTGAACTTCATATACTTTTTCTTAATAAAATAATCCAATCTTTTGGGTATTTTCATGGCTCATAAAAATTGTAAAGCACATGAATCAAATCGTGATTATTTCTTGGGGCAATTTGTTTGCCATTAAAACATTTTTGTTATTTGGTTGTCTGGTCTAATTCAAGTAAGTATTATATCTTGAGCTTCTGGTGGAATATTCCAGCCACAGCTCCTGGTGGAATATTCCAGCCACATTAATTTTAAGAGTGTCTCTTCAGGTCTGCAGTATAGCTGAATGGTAGAACATTTATTTAGTATCTGAGAAGCCCTAGGTTTGATTCCTGGCACTGAAATACAAAGGGGGAGTGTGTCCTTTTATCAAATGTTGAGTCTGTTATTCTGTGGAAGGTACTCCACCTCTTTGGTTCTTTACTTGTCTGGTCTTCCTCCTACTCCAGGCACTTCAGATAGCCATATTCTCTCTGATTTGTGTATGTGAAAGAGCCCAAATCTCTCCACATCGTGTGCTTTGCCATTGTGTTGCTTTTCTGCTAGTACAGGACACTTTTCAATTTATCCATCTTAGAGGATTTCTTAGTATCTAATACTTAGTGGCTATTTGGTTTCATATTTCTCTTGATATGGTTGAAGATGTCATTTTTTAAAAATTTCTTGTCCTTGGGCTGGAACAGTGGCGTGGAAGTTACACCACTTGCCTGGCATGCGCAGGGACCCGGGTTTAAACCCTAGCACCACGTACACAACAAAGTGTCAGAGCAACAAAAGACACATGAAAAACTAAATAAAATTGATCCTCTCTTTCTCACTATCCCACTCTCTCTAAAAAAATAAACAACTTGTCCTGCTCACAGTATTTCAGGTGAAGAACTTTCTAAGATTATCTTTTTCTTCTATCTTGAATGGCAGTCCATTTGAAAACTTTGGATCTGGCATCATCCTAAATGCTAAATTCTTTCCTCATACCCTCGGCACAAATTAAAAATTTACACACACACACATATATTATATATACATATATATGTATCATTATGAATATACCATATTTGTGCATATATACTTATATATTTATTCACTGAGAGTTTGAAGTTTGTTAATTAGTATTGTGAATGATGAAAATAATACATAAATGTACATATATGTATACACAAATGCATATGTGAACATATATAAAATCTAATATACTTTTCATTACTAGTTTTCATATTTTAATGCACATATACTTACTCATAAACAACTTATCGCTGGGTGAGGTGGTAAAATCCCGTAATCCCAGCCATTTAGCAGTCTGAGGCAGGAGGATGGCAAGTTTGGAGGCAGCTTCAGTAGCTTAGTGAAACCTTGTCTTAAAAAATGAAAAGGGCTGGAGATATAGCTCAGTGATAAAGCACTTCAGGGTTCAATCTCCAGCAATCACCCCACAAAAAACCAATCTATGATAGCTTCCTTCCCTTTCATTGCCCACCTTCTGAAATGATTGGTCTACCACTGACTGCTTCCCTTCCTTACCACTTTCTGATTCCTGAGCTGCCTGCCACGTGGCCTCTCATAACTGCTGGACAAAAGCTTATCATCTGAAAGTCATCACCATGCTCAATAACCTTTCCTCAGTCCTTCTCGCCTGACCTCTGCACTGTTTCTCATTCCCTCCTTCTTGAATCTCTTTTCCATTATCACTGCCCCTGGGACAGATGAAAGATTGGCACTCAGGGCAAAATTTCCAGCTTTTCAAAGCCCTCTTTGCCAGATTCCTTACTGCCCCACTCTCTAGCTCCACACATTCTCATGTGTATTTGTGGCCAGATATCCTACTGTTTCCAGAGCTTATTATGTCTAAAATACAGTTCATCATTTTCCACAATGCTAGTTCCCTAACTTCTCTTTCTGTGTCACTGAAATCAGCTGCAGATACAAAATCTGAGTCATTTCTGACTCTTTTCCTGACTTCACACCCACATTCTATCAATCACCTACCCTTGTTGATTCTTTTTTTTTTTTTTAGAGAACAGTGAGAGAGAAAGAATCAATTTCTTTTAGTTTTTCCATGTGGCCTTTGTTGCTCTGACAGTTAGTTAGTTGTGTATGTGGTGCTGGGGTTCGAACCCACATACTCATGTACATGCCAGGCAAGTGCCGTAACTGCTAAACCACTGCTCCATCTCTTGTTGATTCTTTTTAAAAAATATTTTGAGTTTATAAAATATTTCAAACACACAGTAAAGGCCAGAGTATACACAACTATTTCACCAGCACCCAAACCACCACATTTTAATATTTTATCATATGGGATTCAGAGTTTTTCAAGAAATAATACATTATTAATACATTTGAAGTGTCTCCTATACCTTTCCTCAGTCATGTTCTCCACTCTTTTAGAAGTAACCACTAGCTAAAATCTATGTATGTACTTTCCAAGCAACGTTTTATACTTTCACTATATATGTTTATCCATAAAATATACATATAACATTATTTTGTATTTAACCTTTCATAAAAATGACTTTATATCAATTACAACTTGTGATTACAATTCAGTATAATGATTTTTTTTTCATGTGTGGCTCTCAGGATGGAACCCAGATCCCCAAAGATGCTAAGCAGGTACTCTACCACTGTACCACACCTCCAGTCAGCATAATGATTTTGAGTGTTTTCTCCATTAATACTTACACATCTAGCTAACTCTTTTAAACTGCAGTATTCTATATTGGTGCACCAATATACTACATTTACCAACTCTCCAAATGACTCACAGGTTATAGGTTTTTTTTAATTTATTTTTTGGTACCATGAAATTGAACCCAGGAGATGGGATCTCATTAAGTTGCTTACAGCTTTGGTAAATTGCTGAGACTGGCTTTGAATTTGCAATCCTTCTGTCTTAGCCTCCCAAGCTGCTGGGAGTACTGGTGTGCACCATCTTGTCTGGCTTATTTTCATTTTTTTACTATCACAGATGAAACTTGGATAAACATTTTTACAAAGTTTCCTTGTGCACAAGACTTTCTTTGGGGCTGGTATAATCTAGTCCGTATCACTTTTTCCATAAACTGAGAAGTTGTTCTTCAAAGTGGAAGCACACTTCTGCAGCAATCTAAAAATTTCCTATCTCAGGGCTGGAGCAGTGGGTCGGCGGTTATGGCGCTTGCCTGGTGTGCATGAGCACTCGAGTTCAAACCCCAGCACCTGTACGCAACAAAGTGTCCCACAAATGAAAGTCATATGAAAAACTAAATAATGATTGCTTCTCTCTCTCTCTCTCTCTCTCTTTCTCTCTCACTATCCCCTCTTTCTTAAAAAAGTTTTTTTTTAAAGAGACAGGGACAGAGAGAGAGAGAGAGAGAGAGATGGAGAAAGAGAGAAACAACTTTATTGAGTTTTTCACATGGCCTTAGTTGCTCCAACACTCACTTGTGTACGTGGTGCTGGGGTTTGAACCTGGGTCCTCGTGCTTGCCAGGCAAGCGCTAAAACCACCGAGCCACCACTCCAGCCCTCTTTAAAAAATTTAAAAAATTTTCCTATCTCCCATTCTTCCCCATCCTCATGAATATTTTTTTTGAGTGGGGGAAGCTGGAACTAGAGCAAGCTGACATTTTTCATCTGGTTTTTGTTTTTCTTTATTTGTGTATGCAGTGCTGGGGATAAAACCCAGTACCTGCCACATGCCAGGTAAGTGCTCTACCACTGAGCCACCTCTCCAGCTCTTATGAATACTTGTCATATTTTCTTTTAAAATTATTGATGCTCTCCTTTCACATTTAAGTATTGGGTTAACCTGGGATGTATTTGTGTGCATAGTGTGTGATAGTGATCTCTTACCAATCTTCTTCAATTTAGAAAACCAGTTGTTCTGGCACCATTTAATAAATAGTTCTTCCTTTTGCTTCTTATCTGTGAAGTCACCTCTGTCACATACCAAGCTTCCCTATGTGGGTGGGTATGTTCTAGTTTCTCTGTTCTAGTACACTGAATGTCTTATCTATCTCTGTGCCAACACCACAGTGTCTGCATTGCTATGTATTTATAATAAGTAATCATATATGGTAAGGAAAATTCCCCCATATTGTTGTTCTTCAAACTATATTGGTTGATACTTTTCTCTTGCATGTGAATTAGAGGATACCTCATTAAATTTTACAAAAACACTATAGGAATTTTGATTGTATTGCATTGAGTTGGTAGGTCAATGAAGAAGAAATT
>PVKS010040871.1:0-16357 GCA_004027875.1 Aplodontia rufa
TCTAGTTGTAATGTAGTTTAAAAATGGTCAATGAAAGTTAAATACATCATCCCTGTGTTCTACGGAAGACATCTAAGATTCAAAAGAGGAAAAGTAAATTGCAATGATTTTTTCTTTAAAGAAAGAGAAGAAAACCCTGACAGAAAATGGGAAAAATGCCATTCAGCACAAGTACGTTGGTTGATGTTATACCGCCATTCTGTCTTCCACCACAGTAATTGCCAGTGTTTTCCCTTGTAGTATTTTCTTTTCCTGTTAGAAGAAAGCCCTCAGCATTAGTCACAGTCAAAGAGCAGCAGGTGATGTCCTTGGGAGCAGGGTGCCTGACAACCTCAGTGTCAGTCAAGAAAGATGTCTCCGCAGTTCCAGAAAAAGGTCAGGAACAGTGAGCGACACCAGCTCCAGCTGGGAATGGGAGGATGTACTCTGTCATGCTCCACAGATTCTCGTCCCTGAGGTGACAGGTAATGAGAGTGCATCATTCACAGTGTTTTACCAAGCCTACAACAGGAATTAGCTTCATCTATGAGAAGCACCTGAGCAGAGACGAGTTATTGAAGCATTTCATGCTGAATAATATTTTAAGGTTTTTTTCTTAAATTTAGAGTATGTCTTAATTTTTGTCTTGTTCTCCCAGAGAAAACTCTTCTGGAGTTGTCCCTATTCTTTTATCATAAGGTCACCCTCATGTCCTTTTTCTTTTTACATTTTTCTAGCAAGCCATGATTCTTTAAGACCCACGGTGGCCTCTTCAAACATGAAGTGGCAGAATTCTGGAAAGGTTGTCTTGACTTTTTAAAAGTCTACAAGTTGTGAAATAACTGTGGTTTCTGCTAAAATATCAGAATGGCCTTAAGCAACGCTAGGAAGTTGGTGCACTTTGCACTGAACATTCCTCTCCTTTGTGATCCTGGTAGAAACCTCTCTGCCTCTGACAACTGGATCCTTAAGAATCCAAGATATCCTAGAACCTTCCACACATTTTGCATATCCTAATGTTTTCAGTTAAATTACTTAAGCAGCCTTTAACAATACTGTAAGCCAGTTAAGCAAAACAACAAGACAGAGACTCTGACTATAAGAAATCTAGTTTATTTTTTTATTGATTTATTTTTTAATAGAAGTATATAGAGATACAATTGAGGGGGAAACATTATCAAACCAACAGGAACCAATGTATATATACTTTGTTATCCAGGGGTAATGCCAAAACACGGATGACCACCTTGGGTTTTACCTGTTGCAGTTTCCCCCAGAAGAATGCATGCGTTAAATGGGTATGGTGTCACATGCCTATAATAACAGTGGCTCAGGAGACTGAGGCAGGAAAATTGTAAGTTCAAAGCCAGCCTCAGCAACTTATACTGGACCTAAGCAAAGTATCAAGGCCCTGTCTCAAAATAAATAATAAAAGTACAAGCTGGGAGTTGGGATGTGGCTAAGTGGCTACATCCCTGGATTCAATCCCAGGTACAAAAAAAAAAATTCATAATATACTTTAGAGAGGGATAGAGGTATTTCAGTATATAGTCAACTGTGCCTAAGATCTCTAACAGTGGAAATTATATAGAGGTAGGGAGTGATGTGCCCTGGTAATATTTTGTTTTTAGATTAAACATGACAGGAAAACTAAGATCAAATTGACCTAAGATTAATTTGTCAAATTACAACAGAAAAGCCCAGGAGTTTTGGAATATGGCTTAGTGAGAAATTCATGTGACATACCGGGATATGTAACTCCTCTATAAGATGGTTTGACTTCACCTAGTTTGCTCCTGATTTTAAAATAGAGCAAAATAGAGCATTTCACACCAGCAAAATGACATCAAGTACACCTAGAACTCTTTCTCTCTTTTTAAAGTCCTTAAACTTATTCAATAAGATGAAAAAATTTGCATTTTAGAACTGTTGGATTTTATATTCATTTTATTTGCAATTATTTATTCAGGGACCCGCATCTGAATGGCTCCATGAAAATGTGTTCCTTTGACTGGCATCACTGTTGATGATATGTTCCAATTCTTGACCTGAGAGGATAAGGTTCACAGTAGATGTTGTGGATTGAAAAGGTGTTGCTATATGTCCTCAATCAAAATGCACATAAGTTAGCATTGAAAAGGAGAAATAAGGGCTGGAGCAGTGACTCAGCAGTCATGGCACTTACATGGCATGTGCGAGTAAGCGAGTTCAAACCCCAGCATCATGTACACAATGGAGTCTCATAGCAACGAAAGCCACATGAAAAACTGAATAAGAATTTTTTCTCTCTTTCTCACTGTCCCTCTCTCTTTAATAAATAAATAAATAAAAGGGGAAATGAGTTCTTAAGGGATTGTAGCCAAGGCCCCTAACTCAGTCAGTCAGGTTTTAGAACAAGGAAACACAATTTTTGAAACACTCTTCAAAGTGCAGAAAAGGCAGGAAGGGAGTGACCTATCTGCAAGAACAAACCACTTTCAATTCTTAGGGGTTGAAGAAACAAAAAAAGTATTTCTTGCTTACACATCACATCCTGTGTCTCTGGTAAATCTTCAGTGCATTTGGCGGCTCAGATTTCATCTCCATGAATCTTATTGAGCCTTCGTTTTGACAGACACTTTCTCAAGAAAGCTGGAGGGAAATGGATAGTCAGTTAAAAGCTCCATTTAATCACCACTAAATTATTTCATCATTTCTGTACACAATTCATAGGGCAGAACTAAACACATAACACACACATAGAATTCTCCTGTCCCAATAAGTGCCCAGAATCTTCTCATAACCGTTAACCAGAACTAGTTGTATGGCCTCAACCAAACATGAGGGAATGCAGAGGAGGCCAACAGTTCACTGCACTTAGATAAAAGGAGATGTGAGTGGTCATTGTCCACAAACTGTAAGTGTCCAGGCTAGGGAGCAGCACAAAAAGGGATGTGGGCATTTGAAGCAGTTTAATGAGTTCTTGTTGCTGCATACCCTCTGGAAATTTTGGAATGCAAAACAGAGAGATTGTGGAAGAAGCAGCAAGAAAGTCATATTTAAACTAGGTCATGTAACAATTTTCAGCAGATTGTACTTGGAATTCTGTCTTCTTTTACTCTCAATCTTATTAGCACTTTTTATTTTATTCTGCTTGTTTGTTAAAAGAATCACCAAACAAACTTTGGGATATAACTATGTCTTGTTTTTGTTTTTTTTCCTCCTGATAATTATCAGGAATATTAATTATGGTCAAATGGGCAACTTTGATAAGCCAATATCCAATTCAGAGTCTGTAGAAACACTCAGAGACGCTGACTCAATAATCACAGAATGACTTCAGCGAACACTGCCAGGCTGGTTCTGTACCATATATCAGATTCCACCATAGTCTTTATCATTTCATTAACTGTGGAACTATAATTTCCAGTGTTGTTAATCAGATACAAAAACCAGAGTCATAACTCATTTAAAAATATTTAAAGTTGAAACATGAGAGATAAGTACTGAAAAAGAAAGGATAGATATGATTATATTTTTTCTTGACTAAAATTGTGTTGAGAATTTGAAATTTACTATGAAAAATATTTAAAAAGTCCATTTATCTTAAAAGGGAGAAGCTGAATGGCTAGCTATTTAGAAGAATGGAAAAAGTTAATAGGGAAAATAAATATGGAAGATAAATAGAAGGAGGTTGATGTAAACATTTTGCTAAATGTTAATGACTTTAAGAAACATTTTGTTGAGGTCTACTTTAGGATACTGACTATTAAATATGTAAAAGTAGTTTACTCTTTTGCCTCTGTTTTTACATCCCCACATTGAGAACACAACGTAACTAACATAGGGATTGACCTAGGTATTTTGCTAAGTTTAACATGTAGTGCATACTAATATTAATTTCATCAGATACAGATTATCTAGTTAATATGGTTTGCTGTGAAAGAAAAATCTATCTAACTTCCAAATGATCCCTCTTTGTTGACTCAGTTGTGATCAATATTCTGATATTTTATGTATCTTTTGAGACAGTGATTCTACAACCTGAGGATACTGTAGTACTTCAATAGACCTGGTTCCTACATGAAGTCATTAAAAAATTAGTAAACAAAAATAGTCATGGGGAATTTATTGTTGTCAGTGCCTTTCAAAGCATAAATATATTGACTGGGTTCAGGATATGCTACCCTAAAATATAGCATGTTGACACTTGAAGAAACAACAAAAGAAGAAGGTGGCTCTGCCCATCTTTCCATACTTCTTCTTAAATTGGACCATGAAACTGAATGGATACCCCATGAAAGTAGACACTAAGACACTCATTCCAGAGGGTTCTTCTCCATACCCAGAAAAGGATGTGCTCCTCTCTGAATACACAGAAGCCTCAAACACAACTGACCAAAAAGCTCTTGCTAAATTCCACACAGTTTATTAATGTTAGATTAACCCTTGTGTCTTCCAGCCCTACTTCAGGATGACTTCCCATAAAATTACCAAGTTCTTCTTGTTTCTGAAGTCTCAGATGCCTTATAAAACTTATAATAAATGAAAATGTATTCTTTTGTTGTTGTTGTTACTGAGAGTATGGTTGTGAACTTTGCCATGGATTAAGGAAAACATCTTGTGTTACCCCCTTTATTAGTAAACCAGAGAAATAATTTTTAAAATCTTGTTTCTCAGTCTCAGAATTGCCATAATCCATGGCCTCTCCAGAAATACCCCCAAGGAAAAAAAGGCTTCTATTGCAAATGTCTGACTTTCTTTTACTTTAGTCCTCCCTGCCCCATGATGCTGCAGTGGCAGAAACTCTGGGACACAACTGACTTATTGCAGCCCATGCCTGCCTAATGGTGTTGCTTAGCTACTCCTGGCTGGCTCTTTCCCTCTGGGTCCCCCTATGTTCTTCATGGACACAAGTGCACAGAAACTCCTGGGGGTAAGGCAGGCAAATCCACTCACTGATTTTCTTTGAACTACTGTGATAAGGGTAATTCATCTTGACCAGTTCTGGGAGCACTGTCAGGTTTAGAATAGTGTGGCTGTCATAAATCCCAGAATAAAGAGAAAAGAAACATTTCAGTAGAAGTTTAATCCCTGATCACTTTATAGCAAATGGATAAAGCCACTGGAGAAACTTTGTGTGTTAGAACAACATCCCATAAATAGTTATCATTTCCACAGTAAAAATTGGCATAAGATTACTTTGAATCTTGCAACTCTGGGAATTTCAGGTTTGATTATCAAATTTGGTCCCACCTCTTCTATTTCTTTAATATGTAAGAAAATTTACAGTTGAGTGGTCATGGTGCTCCTAGTGGTTCCTCATGGCTCACCCTGGAAACAAACTGTAAACTAAGATTTGCATAAAATTTCATCCTCAGAGTTAGAAAACCATTTGGGCTTCTTGTCAGGCCTCACTTAGGGAAGCATAAATTCAAAGGCAGATGGGAAACCCTCTGTCTAACTCTATTTCCAAATCAGTTCCCATGAATCCCATGTGAAATTAATCAACCATAATCTTGGTTTTCATGTTTTTCTTTTTCATTTTGATAAATTTACAACCATAGTTTGATTTTCAATATTATCCTTTTTTTTCATTTTTACATAAAACAAGGAAACAAAAGTGAAAATGGAGGAATGGAATTACATAATACTAAAAAAAGTTTTTGCACAGTAAAGGATACAATGAACAGAGTGAAGAGACAACCTAAAGATTCAAGGAAATGTTTGCTGCATACATAGCTGGCAAGAATTTGATATTCAGAATACAGAAATATATAAAGAATTCTTAATCTCAATAGCAAGAAAACCCCCCAAAACAAAAATTCTTCACAAATACAAAAATCAAATAATTTGATTTAAATATGGCAACTAAATCTAAACAGATATTTCTAAAACAAAGAGAAAGAAATAGCCAACAGATATGTGAAAAAAAGTGTTAGCATTACCCCTGGTTATCAAAGTTTATACACAATGATTGCTACAGTTTTGACAATGTTTCCCCCTTATCTGTATCCTGTATTGCAATATACTTCTAATAAATGTGGGAAAAAAAAGATATGTGAAAAAAAATGCTAACCATCAGGGAACTGTAAATCAAAACCATAAGGAGATACCATATCCACTCAGTAAGAACAGGTAATGTTCAAGAGACTCAAGATCAAAATTGCTGTTTGTGTGAATTAAATTGGTAGAGACATTGTGGAAAACAGTATGGAGTTTCTGAAATAATTGAAAATACTATTATCTCATCTAGTAAAATCTTTATTAAGTACATACCCAAAGGAAATTAAGTTTGTACATTAAAAAGACTTATCTACTCCCAAGTTCAGTGTGGCATGAGTCACAATAGTTAAGAAAAGGGAATAACATAAGTACCCATCAATTTATGAATAGAAAAATGTGATATGCATATACAATAGATACTCTACAGTTATAAAAAAAGACCCAAATTCTGTTATTTCCAACAGCATGGATGGAATTGGAGATCATTATGTTAAGGGAAATAAGTCAGGCACAGAAACACAATACAGTGTAATCTCACTCAAAAGTGGTATATAAATAACTTTGTCTCATAGAAGTTGAAAGTTGAATAATGCTCACCAGACACCAGTGTTAGTGAGGGATGAGGGGTGATAGAAGGGGAAAAATTGGTCAATTGACATTAAGTTACTTTTAGATATGAGCAAGAAGCTCTGGGATACTATTGCAATGTATGTTGAGTATAGGCAATAATCATGTACTGTATATTTCCAAAAGCTAGAATAAAATTTTTGAAAGTTTTCCTCATGCAGAATTGATATATTTGAGGCAATAAATATGTTTATCCTAATTTAACTATTTTGTTATATATATCTGTATATATATATATATCTGTATATATATACACATATGTATACACATATATCTCAAACAATATATATCTTATATGTTTTTGTATCAGTTAAAATGACATATAAAAATGAAAAAAAAATAACTGATAGCAAATGCTGCCATAGATTGCTCCTGAATGGACCTGAAATGATCCTCATTCATTAAGTTTTACTCTACTTTATCCTATAGATAATATTATAAAAGTTTTTTCCAATTTTAACTGGACAGAATGTGCTTTTTCTTTTCCATGGATTCAATATGCAAGCAGTAGATACATTATACTTGAATAAATAAATATTCTAAAAAGTGAGTACTCCATAGAAATGGGAACCATTAGTTCCCATTTGAGTACATTTTGAGTTACTAAGCTGAATGAACTTCGAAGACTTTCTCATGCTGAACTATGCTACTAGAAAATCCTAACTACAATTCAAAATCTTTTTCTTTGACTTTGCATGTTACTCTTAGAAAAATCCCTCTTGAACCTAGAGAAAGGGAACATTATAAACCATTACTGTGAAAGTCTAGATATATGCCAAAATACTGTTCCCTTATGCCTTCAGGGAGGGCAGGAAACTCTGTGGTAGCTTTCAGCTAAAGGTACCCTGTTGCCTAAGCTGAAGTGACCTTGTCCTTACCATATATCAGACATACAAGGATTATTATCTTCTGTTTGTCTCATGACATGAAAAAATATATACACTGATGCATAATATTAACAAACTTATTTAATTATAGTTATTCTCACTATAATATTCACATTTCAAATTTAGTCATATTTGATAAAGACCACAGTGAATTTAAGATAAAATTGTAATAATTGATAGAAAACATAAAATTATACCATTGGCTATATTTTAATATTGTGACAAAATACTTAAAATACATTTATATGATTGTATAAATAATGAGATAGTATGTGTATATATATTTATATACATTATATTCTAGAACATATACACATAGAGCATATTTCTAAGCAATTCAACATACAAAAGTCACTTATTTGATCCTTACTTTTGCTCAGTTAGGATACATCATTTGAAAACTCTTTTAGCTGAATTTCAATGTTTCCTGATATATGAAATATTGTTATGGTTTAGAAATGAGTTATCCTCCAAAAGCTGATGTGTAAGATAATGCAAGAATGTTCAGAGGTAAAATGATAAGATAATGATGGTTGTGTTCTAACCAGTGGATTAATGGGGTAGTGACTATAGTCAGGCAGGGTGAGACTGGAGGAGGTGAGTCACCAGGACATGATTTTAGGGTTTATATTTGTTGCTGGTGAGTAAAACTCTCTCTCTCTCTCTCTCTCTCTGATGTTTTGAGCTGTTTTCCTCCACCATGCTCTTCCACCATGATGTTCTGCCTCTCTCTTGGACCAGAGTTATTGACTTGATCTTCCATGGACTGAGCTTCTGATATTGAGAGCCCCAGATAAACTTTCCTTTCTCTGCATTGTTCTTGTCAGGTCTTTTTTTTCACAGTGATGCAAAAGATGAATAATACAAAAAATAAATCTTCTTTTAGCAAGATATAAACCTACTTTAGATAATTAAGATATCTGGCTACTGTTTTAATGTTTTAGATATATATTAGACATATTCATTCAGTAATATAAATCCATTAATATCTTACGAAGGTGTTCCTTTCTCCTACTTTTAGATAATGTTGCTAATATTTTCAAATATGAAGATACTGCAGGTAACTTAGTGGCAAGTTAATGTCAATATTTTGGTAACTAATATTATTATGATTTTTACTTGTATTTATTACTTTCTCTTTGTTATTGTTTATTTAAGAGTTTAAATAATTTCCTTGCATATACCCCAAGTTACTTCATTCATCTTTTTACTTTTCTTGTTACTTTTCTTGCCTAGAAAACCCCAAGGCTAATTTAATTAATCTCTTCCTTCTCTGAGACTACAGTTGAACAAAGCAGGAAAAGGAAAATATATCCTCACTTTCAGTGTCTGAGCACTAGGAACCGCTATCCTGCTGTGTGTCCTGGCGATGTACTCTCTAGTCCACACGTTTTCCTCTTCTGAGTTACTAGTTTACAAATTCTCTCTTCTCAAATCTCCAGAGCCCTTAATTATTCACTTTTTCCCAGGCTCAGTCCCCAAAACTTAATGAGGTACATTCAACATTGCAGTTATGTCGCCTGCCTGGGAAACACTCCCATATAGATTCACCATCTTTACATTAACACATTTAGCAGAGTTTTCTTTGACCATGCCACGGGGATCAACAGCCCCCAAATCACCTGTGTTAATACCAATACTGTGCTTCAGTATTTAGGCTTATGGCACACGGGATTTGGTTATTTCTGTTCAATCTCCTACATTGCACGCTGGAAGCTATGGCTTCTCTCATATTTCTTAGTCTGTTGTTGAATTTTGAACCATGACTGTGTCAGAAAAAGCAGACTCTAAATACATTATAAATGTGGAAGAATATAATCTTGGGATTCTTTTGCTAACTTTACATCCAGTGTTTTATTTGCCTTTTAAAAATACTTATACTTTTTTATTAAATTTATCTGGAGTTTTATACTTCATGATTATATTCAGCCTAAAGAGCATCTAAAGTGTCCTTGGGCATTTATGAACTTTGGTTATCATTTATAACATATAATGTCACCTGCTATATTTTTTTCTACAAGTTTATAAATAGTCTACTTATATTATCATTCTGTGAATAGGTTTCCAGAAACTTTTTTTTCTTTTCTTTTTTTTTTATTGTTAACACATGTTAGCTATCTATACTAATGGGTTCTGTGTTCTATTTCCATATATTCACACAGCATGCTGTAATCATATCCATCCACCCTTTCTCCACCTCCACTCCCACCCACACACTTCCGAATCCCCAGTAAACACTATTCTACTCTTGGGTCAATTGTTTTAGCTTCCACAGGAGAGGGGTCTCTTTCATATCTGACATGTTTCACTTATCATAATGTCCTACCATTCCATTTTGCTGCAAATGATAGGATTTAAATCTTCTTTGTGGCTGAATGATATTTATTATTCTGTGTATATTTCATTATATGTATATATGTATAATCACATTGTCTTCATTTATTCATATAACAATTTCTGTTCATTTATTTATTAAATTTCGTGTTTTAATTCTCATTTAAATTTTGAGTACTGAAGAATTTCCTTTTGGTTTATGGCATAAAATAGGAAACTAACTTTTTGCTTTTCAACAATTGTCTGTATTGTTTATTTAACAATTTACTGCCTTCTCATGTTTTGAAACACCACATTCCACTACATTCTATATTCTTCCATATTTTTGAGTCTGCCACAGACATTGATGTTAAATTCTTCTGGATATCCTTTCTACTCTCACAGCTGTAACATAATGCTTTTAATATTTCACATATATATGATTTTATTAAGTTAGGATAAGCATATACTTATTATCCTTATCTGTTAAATCTACTTTAACTATCCTTGGAAGACACTTCTTTCAGATAGAATTTTAAATAATTAAAATCTCCCCAGCCCACCATCCAGAAATTTGGGGATTTTACAATATACATAGGAAAATTTCTTTTGTGAAAATCAATATTTTTTCAGTATTTCATTTTCCTATTTAGAAATATGGCATACATGTATACGTATAAAATATAGTTGAGCATATATCATTTTAGAACTTGCTTTTAAACTTGAAATAGATTTTTAATAGATAATGTGTGTCACTTCAGATTATTATTTCTAGTTGTGTCCCAGCCCAAACATTCAATTGTATATTTGAATGGTTCTTAGCACTGGCTGTGTATCTGAACCTTTGGCGATTAAAAAAAAAAAAATCAAGGCCTAGATTTCTACTCAGGACACCTTTAAGTTTCTGGTGATGATGGTGAATGAAAAGTCCTTAATATAGTATTTTTAAATAATATATTCTTGAATTATTTTAAAATATGAATGTGATGTATGAGAAGTTAAAAAAATGAATGAATTACAGAATGTGGAAAATTTATGCTCAAATCCTAAGTCATAAGGTACTATATAAGAAAAGTGGGTCAAGTATTTAACTCTTCTGAACCTGTGATCCACCAGTGATACTTACCATTATGTTGAGAAGCTTTTACAATTATGTGGAATGGGGAATACAATACCAAGTCATTGGCTGCTCCTTGGTAAGGAGTTGAGAAATAGTGTCTTTCATCCCATCATTCCTCAAAAGCTTAATAAGCTTCAGTTGCATAAATGAGACTATGGTTATAATCTTAGAATTAGGAGACAAATGTTTTGCTGTATGTTTCAAAACTGGAGAGAGAAACAAAATATGACCACCACAGGCACAGTTAATTACCTTACCAAGGTGAGGCAGGGTTACATCCATGCCAAATATTGGCCTTCAGCTTTCATTTTAATTAAATCAGTTTATTTAGAGACAATAAAGAAGCAACAGAGCTTTTAGGCCAAAATGTTCCGGAAAGGAGGTTCAGATCAAGTAACAGTTCTCTGAGAGCCACAGTGACAGCTTGCTTTGTCAAAGAGGAGGCAACCTGAGCAGCTGATTCTGTTTTGCCACAGGACATCTGAGCAGCACACAGGGGAAGCAAAGAGGCCACCTACCGCTATTCAAGTTCTTCCTCCCCAAAAAGGCAAGGACACTAATTCAGGAAAGATTCTGTTTTATCAAAGAAAACTGCATTATTTCATCTTTGCCTTGTTTTGTACCAAGACCTTTTTGTTATCACATCAAGAATAATTATAAATGTTAAAAACCAAGTGTTCAACTTAAATTTTGCACACTTTTCTATCTGACTTTACGTTTATGAGACACATTTGAATACACATGCTTATAACTGCTTCTAAAAAAGATATAAGAAAAACATAACCTTAAACAGACATTTAAGAAAGTAATAGCACTAGAGTTTATTTAAATATTACATCAGGGAAATAACAAAACAAATACAAAATAAATTTTTTTAAAATAACATAAGACACACAGTAGGTCTTCAAAACTATTAATTCGTGGACAGTGATAGTTAATGATCGGGGGTGATTTGGCTTTCTTTCCTTAGTACTATTAATATTACTTTTCTTAATAGTGGGTTTGCTTGAGGACATACAAGATTTATTTGTTAAATATTCTAACAACAGAGGACTTAAAAGCATATTCATTATGATAGGTTGCCTGACAAAATCTACATCTCCACCTGCTGAAAATGAGGACCATCCTAAATATTACAAATTATAATAATGATACTAAAGGATCCGACGAGGTCTTGTGGTCAGGCTTTCTCTTTTTCAGAGGCAAAGAAATTATAGGGGGAAAGTAAACCGCAATTCTGGAATTAATGCAAAAAATCATTTTTACAAGATTGGGAGAAGAAAGATAAGTGCTAAGAGAGCAAAGGCAAGAAAAACTGCCCCTTGGCGTTAAAAACAGTGCCAAGAAACTACCCGGAAAAGTGTTCAGTGGACTTTGAAATAGAAGCATTGTGTCCAAAGATGATGTAATAAAAGTGCTACTCTCTCCTGCAATAGAACTTTCAAATTTAGTAAGCTCTCTTATAACTTTATGAAGAAATCAACAACCTAGATGATGTTTCAGAGAACAAAACCAAGGAGAACTGATTTGGCTCACCTTGACTTTATGTGTTGGAAAGCTGATGGCATTTAGACACAAGAAAAATACATTAAAAATATTTTGCATTTAAAAATATAAGGGCTGGGGCTAGATTGGTGGCTCTGCAGTAACGGTGCTTGCCTGGCCTGCTCAAGGATATGAGTTCGAACCCCAGCACCACCTACTCAAGGAAGTGCCAGAGCAACAAAAGCCACATGAAAAACTAAATAGAAGTTGATTCTCTCATTCTCTTTCTCTCTCACTGTCAGTCTCTTTATTTAACATATATATTTATGTATGTACGTGTATATATATATATATATTTATGGGCTACCATTGGAATAGAAACTTTTCTCTGTTTAACTCTTTTCTTTTTTTGTCAAATTTTTTAATAAATGTTGAAATCTTAGTTGTAACACAACCTTAAGGGAATTTACTACACGCTTCTGTGAATAGTTGTCATGGTTTAAATCATTGTCCAGATTTTCTTTTAAACTAAAGAATATAATCAAAATTATGGGAAGTAATTATTTTCAAACATTTAAGGAGAAATTTTCAAATAAAGCTGTGACTAATTTACATTGAGAACATGCATTATTTTCATCGCCTAAGCATTAGATATTTTGAGTCACTCGTGCCCTTTCAGCTGTGTGAGTTAGCTACTATTATTTGTGCCATTACACAGATGAGGATTCTGAGATTCCGTGTGTTAAAACAACAAACAATTAAAACTGCAAACCTGTATGATGGCACAATTTGTGATAGGGGTTGAACAGAGCGTATTGGGCTGAAGAGTTGGTGATGTTAACTAATACTTGTGTTCTAAAGTGTTTGAGGCACTGATCGCTAAGCTTTAGGCATTCACAGAGTGAATAGCTGATAGACTCTCATAATAAAAAGGAGACTTTTTTCCTCTAAAACTCTAGGTCATTCTTTAAGGACCACATGACAAGGTATAATCCTAAAGGAAATAGATTGGATCTTTTCTTTCAGTCTTGCAGACAGACTTGTGTGAATTCAGACAGAGGACTTTGGAGGTCATCAGAACACCTATTCTTTCGAGTAATTTTCAATTTTACTCATTTAATTCTTTAAACAATCCCTTGAAATAAATACCATCATTTTCCTTTTAAAAAAAAAATAAAGATACTGAAGTCCCAAAAGACTAATTTGTCCAAGGCTCATAGATTGAGGATCCACGTCCTTTATTGCAATGCTAAATTATTGCTTTCTCTGTTATTTTGTTTTTCTATAGTTGAAGCACAAGGATGCTAGGCATTCCTGGACACAGGGCACTTATGTGTCAGTCACAATTGACAATGCCTGGTCGAAGAGAGCTGTTATGGCTTCTGTGAGCAGGGAAGCTGTGCATATCCTAACTTGACATAATTCTTCATTTCCACCCCTTATTGACTACACTAAAGTGTTAATCATAGGTAGCGTATTTGTTAATTCTCTTAGGATTTCAAGTGATAGGAGCTAAACTAGAGATGGAAAGAAGTAAAGTATTTCAAGGATCTGCATATATATTTGGAGGCTGTCCAGACCATCATCACTCAGAATGAATCCCTAGAAGGAATTGAAAACCAACTTACAGCAGTTTTGCAGCTGGCAGTAACTGGGGTCCGTTCTTCGTTGGATTCTTATCTCCTTTTCCCGGCAAAAATATTGATTTTTTTTAACTCTCAAATTATTTAGAGAGTATTTTTTGAAAGTATTGATTATTTTCTTTAAAATCCACAGGAAATTAATTATTGATTGGCTCTTGTTTGTATATTATTATGCAATCAACATTTTTAACTATTTCTCCTTAATTCCTTCATAAATTTGTTATTTAATTGTGTGAGGTATATGTGCATATTTGAGAGAGAGAAATTGTGTTTTTTGTTTACCTGTCCACTTGATTTTAGTCTAGAATCCAATTCTCTTTTTTTAAAGGGAGAAGGAGAGAAGGACAGTGAGAGAGAGAAAGAGTAGTGGGGGAGACAGAGAATCAATTTTTATTGAGTTTTTCATGTGGCTTTCGTTTCTCTGACCCTTGATTGTGTACGCTGGTGCTGGGATTTGAACCTGTGTCCTCAGGCATGCTGGGCAAGCACCATAACTGCCAATCCACTGCTCCAGCCCCCAATTAACTTGTTTTTATTGAATGAGTTTATCTTCAAGGATCAGCACTAAAATATATAAGAAAAATTAATATGACTCATTTCTAAATTCATTGGACCGAAAGTGTTAGAACTACCAAGAGTTCATAAAAAATTTACTAAGTCAGCAGACCTTTAAGGTCATATAGTAAGAAAAAAAAGTTAGCAAAACAATGTCATTTTACCGACTAAACTAAAGATTGGTAGAGAGTAGAAGTCTCAAGAATGAAGAAAGCTGCAGGCTCTTTTGTGACTCTGATATTTTAGATGCTATTCAAGACCAGACTTAAAGATGAAATCAAAGAAGAGAAGGCAGGTAATGTGGAATCAGTATTTAAGGCAAGAGTAAGACATGCTCATAATCCATTAGTCACGGATAAAACTGCCAAATATCAACATCATAAGTTCTTATCCCAAGGGCTACTTCTTCATCTCTTTTTTTATTTGCTCCTTAACAGTTTTTATTTACTAAATACTGTGTGCCAGGCAGAGGTAAATATGCAGACTTCAGAACTAAAGGACCTAGTTAACATATTTGTAGGAAGCAGCTGTAGATAAAGACAAAATATAGTCTAGTGATACAGCTGTGCAAGTTATGCACAAAATATTGCTTTTTCTGTGCTGAAACTGAGTAAATAACATGAGGATTTCAACAAACATGATGGATAGCATCATATGGTCGGTATAGACATAGCCATTGCTCAGATCATAATGGATGATTTAAAGTATTTTTTCCATTTGTAAAGAAAAACAAAAATAAATTTATGAATTTTGTGGCTTGAAATCATTTGGTTAGTAGTTCCCCTGAAAGTCATTTTATTTGTTATTCTTTTTCACAGTAACAATAAACTTGGGTCAAATCAGTATGCATTCTCAGTATAAATCACCTCTCCAACTTGTTGCCATAAATGTCTTTGTGTTAAACAAAAATTCTTCAATGTTAGCTGCATATGTGTGTGATATATCCAGCAGCTAATATTTATTCTGCATAATGTTACCATAGAAGATAACTGTTAACTGTATTTATTAGTGATATATGATAACTGAACACTTCACTTACCTAATGGTAAACCATAAGGGAACATGATTCATCTGTAATTTAGCTGGAAATTGCAAGAAAGCATTAAGATTCCGTAAGAAAAATCACAGATTTATTTTGAAACTTGACTGAACTTGTCTTCTTCAAAAAGTAAAAGATTTGCAGAGGTTGGAAAGTACATGCATAGATTATGGGATTCAATGAAGTATGTTAGATAAGGACAGAGTACCAAGTCAAATCCTGCTATGGGAAAGGAATTTACAAAGCTAGGATATTGAGTTTGAGGAAACATTTTCACAACAAACGAATAGGTATAGAAAGACTAGGATCAGGTTATTGGCTGAAAAGGAAGTCAAAATAAGATTGAAGAGAAAATCAATCTGATAACAAATTTATGATTAGTTAAAAAGATCTTTGCTCTTTCTCAACAGGTCTCCGAAAGCAAAGGAAATAAAGTCAAAAATCAGTGAATGGGATTTCATAAAGCTAAAAAGCTTTTGTACTGCCAAGGAAACAATCAAAAGAGTCAAGAGGTTTCCTACAGAAATGAAGAGTATCATGGACTATGATTCCTCAGACAAGGGTCTCATATCCAGAATCTATAAAATACTCAAAAATGTCAGCTACAAAATCACCAACAGCCCAATTGATAAATGGGCCAAAGAGCTAAACAGAGACTTCTCACCAGAGGACATTGATCAAGCCAATGAATACATGAGAAAGTGCTCTAAATCATTAGTAATCA
>PVKS010040872.1:0-16360 GCA_004027875.1 Aplodontia rufa
ACCTACACACCTACACACCTACACTCCTACACACCTACACTCCTGCACACCTACACTCCTACACACCTACACTTCTAAACTCCTACACACCTACACTCCTACACTCCTACACACATACACACATACACACATACACTCCTACACTCCTACACACCTACACTCCTACACACATACACACCTACACACGTAAGGGAAACTGACTCAAAACCACCAGACAGCCAACGCTGCTAGGACAACTGATCAAGTAGAAAAAGAAAAATAAATTGATCTCTATGCCTTACCAAAGCAAAGCAAATTGCAGCTAGATTTAAAAACTGTATACAAAAATGTACAATTTTTAAATTTTTAAGAAATAAAACATTGAGGCTAGAGCGGTGGCTCAGCAGTTGTGGTGCTTGCCCAGCATGCGTGAGTCGCAACTTCAGCCCCAGCACCATTACACAGCCAGGTCTCAGAGCAGCGAAAGCCACATGAAAAACTAAATAGAATTGTTTCTCTCTCTCTCTTTCTCTCTCATTGTCCCTCTTTCTTTAAAAATAAAATCAAATAAGAAAGAAAAGAAAAGAAAGACAACATGGTACCTGAGCTTTATGACTTCAAAGAAGGAAAAGACCTCAAACAAGACACATATTCAAGCCGTAAAGGAAAATAATATTGGGGCTGGAGCGGTGGCTTGGTGGTTAGGGCGCTTGCCCAGCATGCTCAAGTACACAGGTTCAAACCCCAGCACCCACGTCCACAACTAAGTGTCAGAGCAACGAAAGCCATGTGAAAAACTCAATAAAAATTCATTCTCTCTCTCTCTTTAAATAAATAAATAAAGGAAAAGAATAACACTGTGTTATAATGTGCAGCTGTTGTCCTAAGAAACCAAACATACACAATGATGACCCCCCAAACACCAGGAGAAATTATTTATAACACATTTAAGTGAGAAATTATGGGTATCTTTTTAAAACTTTTTCAGAAAAAGGCAGCCATACAGTGGGAAGCTGAGCAAGGAGATGAATATGCAAATCAGGAGAGAAGAAATCCGAATGTCCAATGCATTGCAGATGAGGGGAATGCAAACTAAAATAAAATCATTCACACTTATTAGACTGGCAAAAAAAAATTCAAGTCATTAATCAACTATTGTATGAAAAGTGGGGGTGTGGAATGTGTGCGGCGACTTTGCAGAGCAATTTGGCAAGATCTAATAAAGCTGAAAGTGCATACCCCACAACTCAGCAATTCTACTCTTCCACGAGGATTTTGTTCACAGGGATGCAGAGAAAGAAATACATCTTACAACGCATGCTTTCCACAGGAGCATGCATATGCAGGGACGCACGAACAACCTGGAAAGATGGACAAAATTTCACTACTAGCAATGTACTGTGATGATTTCATAACCCCCTGACACAAAGACCTCCTGGAAATAAGGGGAGGTGTTCCACCCACAGCAGCAAACAATCCCAGGACCTCAACAGGAGAGGAGAGAAAGAGGCCGTGAAACTTTCATTCATCATGGTATCTACAGTTTCAATGAGCAAACCAGAGCTTTAGGTAGTGACCTGGACACTTAAAAGCATGATATTGTGTGTAGAAACACACATACACACACGTACACCCACCATGCACACACACATAGGTAAATATATGTACATATAGTCATCCCTGGATGCCCTGGGGAGGCATTGATTCCAGGACCCCCACAAACCAAAGTTTGCAGATATTCAAACTTATTGCTTATAACCTATCTTTCTGGATACTTTAAATCACCATTTGTGCTGTAAGTGCAGCACAAATAGCTGTTATATGGTATTATTTAGGGAATAATGACATAGAAAAAAGTCTACCCGCTCAGTAGAGATGCAATTTTATTTCCCCCAACTATTTTTGATCCTTAGTTGTCAGATGAGGAACCCCTAGATACAGAAGGCTGACTGTGTGTCGTAAAAATATGGAAATATGAATAAACACAATAAACACAAAAATCCCCGGTCTGAGGTTACCCCTGGGTGGGAGTTGGAGGGAGGCAGAGAGAAGAGAGTAATGGGGTTAAGGGGTAGCCAACACCGGGCTTTAAACCCATGGTTTAGAAGGAGGGAGGGTCCTGGGATCAGTCAACCCCAGGAGTACCATTTTATCACTGGCATAATAAAAATGGACCTGTTAGGTAATTTGATTACACCTTCTCCACTGCCTAACCCCAGCGCAGCCCATCCCGACCTTGCAAGCTCACAGATCAAGAACAGGGCAACAGAGTCAAGACAGGTGCAGTTACAGGTATTCGCTACCTTTCATGTGCCTCAAATATTACATATTCAAATGTACACCGTCAACTCTGTATCTGCAGATGGAGAACCCGTAGAGTTCTGTATCCGCAGATTTTCACCACAGACTGCAAACATTTGAAAGGAAAATTGCGTCTGTGCAGAATATGTACAATCTTTTTTTCTGATCATTATTCCTTAAATAATACAATATAACATCCGTTCACATCATATTAGGCATTATAAGTAATCTAGACTAGACGATTTAAAGTATATGGGAGGATGGCTGTAGGTTATATGAAAATACTATGCCATTTTAAATAAGGGACATCAGCATCTGAACATTTTGTAGTCCTCAAGGGGTAAAGTGGTATCCAATCCCTCATGGATACTGAGGGGTGTGTGTGTGTGTGTGTGGGTGGGTGGGTGTGTGTGTGTGTGTTTTCCAAAGACCAGACATGCCAAGATAAGGTACTTCCAGAGCCAAATGTAGGATCAAAACAGATAATTTGGAGTCTGTCACTAGCTGGGGCCTAGGAGACCTTGGGGACATCTCACCTGAGGAGGCCAGGCAGCCCCACCCAAAATAATCACCTGGTTCCCTAATCCTTGCAACAGCTCTGGAGCGGACAGTCCCCTAGGGCCGTGTCTCATCAGCTCCCACCAGAGCCTCCTATGGGCTGGGCTTGGGTCCCCGGTAACTCCGTGAGACACGGCTTTAGTTATTCTTTCCTGACTCCATTTGTCTGTCAAATGGGGTACAGCAAGGTCTCCTGCGTCTCAGAAGCATGGAACACACGCACACAAAAAGAACAATGTGCTGGTGTGGAGTGGCCCAGTGTGTTCTGCTGCTGACCAGGAAGGATTATGTCCACGCTGGGGACATGCCAGCACTCATCTAGGTAGCACATGTGACCCACTGCACAGCAGGTGTGTTCACAGCATTGTCCTCATTACAGATGAGGAGACTCGCTCTGAGCCAGTTCCCCATGGCCACCCAGTGTGTCACAGTGACCATCAGAAGCCAGGCTTCTAACTCTGACTCCAGACCCGCGTGGCCAGAACTACTATCAGCTAAAAGACCACCATCAAACCCACCCGTGCCACCCTGAAATCCTGGCCTCCACCATCTGATGCCCACCTTTCTTTCTTTCTTTGGAGAGGTTCTCTTCTTGTGAGTTTGGTTGTTTATCAAAATCAAAATCAATCTATCAAAGTATGTTTGCTCCAAAAAATGAAAAGGCTGTCTTCCTGGTCACCACTGCAGTCAGTGTCACATGCAAATAGTGGACAATGAACCAAAGAGGCACAAACCCATGTGTTTGAAACCGGAGTCCCAGAGACACTGAGATGCCCCCCAAGAGTGCACAGCAAGGTCCTTCTCCCAGTCCTGGAAGCCAGGACAGTGCCTGAGAACTGGTGATGGCCTGCCCAATACAGTAGCAATCACTATTTGCTCCGGACCGTGTGCAAAAGCCCAGGAAAACATCTGCAGGCAAAGGGGTCTGCAGGGACTTGAACCCATCTCATGGCTCCCAATTATTTGTATTATTTTCTTATCTTTCTGTATTCTGCATGCCCGGGCATCCTCCACGACCCCTCCCAGGGTGAAGCCGATTCTAATAAATATGAATTCCATTCTATTCACCGAGGAGTAAGCCTTCTTATATGCAAGCTACTGATCAATCCATCCTCAGCTGGCTCTTGGTCTCTGGGAAGCCACAGTGCTCTGCACAGAGCATCCCGGGGCCAGATACCAGACATCTAGAGACAGCCGATACCCCAGACCCTTCTGAAATCAGTCAAACCGGCCAACCCCAAGCTTGCTGAACCTGTCTTGCACGATAGGGGCTGGAGGCATAGCTCAGTGGTAGAGCACTCGCCCAGCACCTGTGAGGCCCCAGCACCACAGAACAACAAACAAAATGCTCTCCGGTCTCCTTCCTACACCTTTCCTTTGGTCCCTCTTCCTCCTGATCGGACCTGCTGCTTTCCAGTATCCCAGTTCGGCATGGCGTGCCCTCTCTTCTTGGGAGTTGTGAGAAACAAGCATCTTTTCAATGGAAATCATCTCCTAATCTCTTGGCCCTGCCACAGCTGAATAATGATAAAACCTCCACTATAAAAGTGTTGTAGGGCCTGGGGCTACAGCTCGGAGGTAAGGTGCATGTGTGGCATTCATGAGACCTGAGATTCAATCCCCAACACCCAAAAAAGAAACAGAAAAAAAAATCTTACTACTCAGAGGACCCAGGGCACGGTGTGTGGGGCAGTGATCATCCCAGAGTTATGCAGGAGGATTCACAGGTCACTTTGAAACTGGGCTTAGAGTTAGGCCAAAGCGCTGTATACGCTGACCTCAGCTGAGCCAGGCAAGCCAGCTACAAAAGCCATGGTGCTCCCTTGTGAGCTTAATAACCGCTCAAAGACGGCATTGGAAGGCATGGTGATTGGTTTCCAACTGAATTTTAAATTATGGTTTGTGGATTCTATTGAAAGAGAATCTTAAATTCAAATGCCAAGTGTCCCCAAATGGCCTTCATGTGTCCCAACTGCCAGAGAGGACACTGGGGAGCTGAAGGATGCTCCAGGCCCAGGAGTGTTGGCAGTCCTCAGCTCCCATTAATGACAGTGCTGTAGTGTCTGAGCACTAATACGCATAGAAAGCTCGAGACTCCAAGGGCAGCAAGCATGCTTGAAGGGCCTGCGCCTCCAAGGTTGGAGCCAGCCTCTCAATCAATCCTCACAACAGCCCTGCAAAGGAAGCCTGATTCTCTGAGAGCTATGGATGGGGAAACAGGTCCCAGAGAGGTCACTTGCCCAGTGACACACAGCAAGGGAACCGTAGATGTGGGAAGCCATTCTCAGGCTTGTTGACCCAGTACACAGACTTATAGAACCGGAGTTCCTGCCCTGATTGCAGATTCTCGCTTTGCTCAGAGTGGAGAGACTGCCCTCTGAGGCTCTCCTGACACACCAGGCCTCCGGTCACACTGCCTCTGAAGCCTTAGAATCCCCAATGTGAAAACGTCCTCTCCAAGGCCCTGGAGGCTTTAGGCACAATCAGGAAAGGAAAGAAAGGGAAGAAGGCAGAGAATAGAAATGCAGGGAAGGAGAAGGCAGTGAAGGAGCCATGGTGTGGGGCTGGAGAATAATCCAGGCTGCAAGTATGAGCAAACGGCACCTCCCTGGGCTCCTGGCCCCAGGTGTCCTCATCTGCCCTGGTGCTGAGCACACACCATCACAGTCCCGCTCTGTAGGGAGGAGTCTTTCCCAGCAGTCCCAGGCCAGCACCTCTGGAGGTAATGGCACAGAGCTTCAGGAGAGGAAAGAGCCAGAAATGGGGTCCCACCCTGCAGAGAGGGCACATCCTCCCAGTCCTGCTGTGACCACACACGGCCTGCTTTCCCCAGGCCTGAGGCGACCTGCCCAGGTCACACGGCCCGCACGGCAAATTGTCCTCAAGCCTGGTTCTGTCTCCCCTCAAAGCAGAAAGTCATTGATTTTCCAGCAGTCCAAATCTGCTTATTGGAGTCATAGCCAGCCTCACCCTGGAAGCCCGAAGGGGACCCTACTCTGCTCAGACCTGGGCTGGAAATGTTAGAGGGACACACTGTTCCTCAAGGTAAGTCACAAAGCCAGCCCTTCAGGCAAGCTCAACGGTCTCCGTGCCTCCAAGGAGCCCAGAGGAGAAAGCAACTGAGTTCTACCTGCCCGTGGTGCCCAGGCTGAAGCCACATTAGGGGAGCTCAGTGGGGCACAGCCCTGTACACCGCTGCTCAAGCCATCCCCAGCCAGTGTAGCTCCTGTGCCTACTCTCCTGCCTCCAGTGACCTCTAGGACCCTTCACCTCTCTTCCTGTCCTGTTCCTAAAATCCTGGATCTGGGAGGGAAACTTCATCCTCTGCACTTTGAATTCTGAGTCTCCTGGATGTCAGCCCTGGCACTTGGCAGTGGCAGGCAGGACACAAATTCAAAACCGATAAACTCTCAGGACACGGAGACAAGGTGCTCAAGAGTCACAGGTCCCCGATTCCTTGTGGGAAGAGCCAGCAGATGCCGTACCAGGCAGACAGAGACTGGTGGATTCCTGTCCACCAAATAAATGCCACACTAGATACCTGGCTTTAGCCGCAGTGTCCATATGGAAGGCAGTGGTTCTCCAAGCAGGCAGAGCCAGTCCCACCGGCCACTTCCGCAGCTGTGACTTTGAGCAATAGCAGTCAGGAGACCCCTGACACTAGCGACATTCACTCAGTCCTGACCACACGCAGGGTCTCTAAGAGCACGGCCTCTTAATGCTCACAGCAACTGGTTGGGGTAGCAGACCCGATGGACCCCATTCACAAATGAGGCCTGGAGAGCTAGGTGACTTGGTAAGTATCGAAGGAGGAGCCACCCCCACTCCAGCCACCAGAACCGGTGCAAATGCCGTTCCTGACCCTCCCTCCATGGCTATAGAATGTGACAATAACATGCACCATCAGGGGCTATGTGACAACCAGAGACAGCACAGAAAACACTGAGACAATCCTCAGAATGGGAACTATGCAAGTCAGCCCTTGATACCAGATGGGTCAGAGTGCCAGGGTCCCCTTTGGAGTCCAAAGTCCAAGAACGCAGAAGTCTCTTCTATAAAGGTCATAATATTCATCTCTACTTATAATATCTAATACAACACAAATGCTGTGTGAATAGTTGTTAAACTCTGTTGTTCAGGGAATAATAACAAGAAAAATAGTCCATACATGTTCAGTACAGACACAATTTTTTCTTCTGAATATTTTTGATCCATGGTTGGTTGAGGCTACAGAGGAGGAACCTGAGGATACAGGGTATTTGAGTGAACGCTCACAGCCAAGAAAAGTAATAAGAACATCCCAAGTGCAGGTTTTATTTGCCTGGGGTGACTGCCCTGCTTGCTAATGCTCATAGCCTCTCCCTCAGGAAAACACAGGTGCCTCCCTGGTCTGACGTCAGCACCCTGGAGGGCACTCGGCCGCCCCCGGACACCTGTCCCCACACTGCAAGCTCTGCCAACCTCCAGGGAGGTCTGTCCCTGTGGCGGCAGCCACTGTGCAGTGAGGTTTTCCACAGGAGGGGCGCTAACCAACTTCCTGTTTAGAACCATTAGCAGGGCCAGATTGATTATCCTGGAATAACTTAGGAGCTATCTGAAGACCGCTGAGGAGGGTGGGCCAGGCATCAAGATGGGCCAGCTTCAGGGTGCAGAGAAACGGTCCAAGAGAAAGATGAGGACTAGGTGTGGATGGGAGGCTGGCGGGATGAAAAGAGAGAGAGAGGGCAAGGCAGAGACGGAAAGGGGGACTGAACAGGGGAACCAGAAACCAGGAAAGAGACCCATCAACAGAGAGGCAGAGAGACACAGATTAGCAGGAGACATGGAGACAGAGACATACGGAGAGAGGGACAGGGATGCAGTGAGAAGAATGATAGGAAGAAAGGTACAGATGGACAGATGGAAGAAGAAACAGTGACAGAGACTGCAAAAAGTGGTACAGGGACAGAATGAGAGAAGAGGGGTAGAAACAGCCACCCAGAGGCAGAGAGAGCGAGAGGGGCCAGGGTAAAGAGTCTCACAGGTCTGGAAGGAAGGTTCTGGGCAGAGTGCTTAGACCCCCCTGTGTGGTTGCAGGAGAGCCGACCCTGCCAGAGCCCCAGGACACAGAGTCACCCTCCATCCTGAGATCAGGCATCCCCCTGCCAGTCCCCCGAGGGGCCTCTGCCACATAGGACACATTCCCTGCACTGTCCTCCCACAGGTGATGCGGGGACCAGTGGGCACAGTGTCCATGCATGTGTGTGTCCACTCATCCTCACACACCAGCTCAGCAAGCACCTGGACCTGGCAGAGCCTGACCTCCTCCTCACCCACCCCAAGCCCTAGCCTGAGTGCCTGCAGCAGCCCAGACACCATGCCCAGCCACAAAGGCAGGGGGGCAGAAAGAGGCCCCCTGTGGGCAAAGGCAGCTGAGCCCCTTGAGCAAACAAAGGCAAGGAGGGTGTGAAACCCTACTACGTGCTGGCACGGCACAGCCCATGTGACTGTACCACGAGCTCGCTCTGTGCTCACCCAGGTGGCAGGAGCTGTGGCAGAGAAGGAAACAGCTCCAGGAGGCAGGAAAGGAGCCCGAGAAAGGGTCCTGGCGAGCACACCTCCTACACATAACCCAGACAGCCAGGGTCTCCTACCCAGGTCCTGGGCACCTGGGAAGGGATGGGATACCAGCATGATGGGATGGCTGCTGCTGATGACATCGGCCAACTTGGACAAGAACCTTCTGGGAAACAGCTACTGTGACAACCTTACTTATTCCCTCCTATGAGGTCAGCACTTGGTTACTGCCATTTAGAGATGGGAAACTGAGGCTGGGGGAATTGCTGGTAGGTGGCTGGGTTGGGGCTCAACCCCTAGCACTATCTGAATCCCAGGTCTGAAATTCTTCTGTTTTTTGTTGCTGTTTCTGTTTTTAAACCTTTTTTTATTTTTTGGCTTTTGATACATAAAAATCATACCTATTTATGAGGTATGATGAGATGTTCTGATTCATGCATACACTAGGTAATGATCCCATCAGGGTAATTGGTATATCCATCACTGTTACATGTTTGGATGTGAGGTGTCCCCCAAAAGTTTATCTGTGACAATTTGGGAAGGCTGAGGTGAAATGATTGGGTAATAAAATCCTGAACCCAATGGGTGAGTTGATCGCCTGATAGGGATTAACCGGCAACTGTAGGCTGGAGGGGTGTCGCTGGAGGAGATGGGTCATTGCGGGTGTGCCTTGGCGGTATATAGTCTGTGTCTGGCCTCAAGTCCCTCTCTCTATTCTGCTTCCTGGTGTGACACCTTGAGCTCCCTGCTCCACGGAGCCACGCCAGCCGTTGTGATGTCCTGCCTTGCCTCAAGCCCCAAAGAAAGGAGGCAGTCTTCCATGGACTAAGACCTCTGAAACCATGAGCCCCCAAATCAACTTTTCCTCCTGAAATTGTTCGTGTCAGGTCCTTGGGTCACGACAGTGTAAAGCAATCACCTTAAACTTCCATGGTGCACATTGAAGATTCTCTCTTCTAGCTAACTTGGGGCATCCAACGCGTCTCTGTTGACCACACACCCCAGTCTGCAATGTTAACCAAATCCCCGGTGAGCCATGGTGGCCTTGAGGACAGGAGCTGTGGGCAGAATGGGGGCTCCTCAATGCACCACTCTGTAAATTAGGTGGAAAGAGATGGGTACTGAGCTGCTGACCCTCTCTAAGGCATTCTCTACTGGGCTGTGTACACAGTGGTGTGTCACTGTGGGGTGGAGGGCATGTGGGGTGCATTTTGTTGTGGGTGACAGCGGGTGTGTGTGACTGTGAGTGAGGGATGTGTGTAAATGTGTGAGTGTGCATGTATGTGAGGGTATGCATGTATGCATGCGTGTGAATGGCAGCCTGTGTGCAGGGGAGGTGTCATCGTGGGTGAAAGTGTGGGATCATACAGGTGAGTGTGGGGTCTTCTCCATCTGGCGGGTGAAGGAAGGCTTTCAGAGCGATTGTGGGGAGCAGTGGCTGTGGATGGTGATTTGTGGGGCTGAAGTCACAGCCTCAACAGAGAATCCATTTCAGTCACAGGAGTAGTGGAGTGACGTGGCAAATTACAGTGTCGGACCAGATAAATCATTCCTTTCATTTTCATGTTGTGTTGGAAGGTGAGCTTCAAACCTCATCCCCAAGCACATTCGGCAAGTGCTTACTGAGAGGATTTGGCTGTAATTAATATGAATTTAACTTTCTTTTCTTTCCCAAGGCACAGAGCCGAGGAGGAACAGGGCAGGGAGAGTCCTCCAGGCTGCAGGCCGGGTGAAGGTCTAATCGCTTCACAGACCTGTGCGGGCTGCAAGGGCAAAAGGGAGAGGAAAAATCTAAAACCTTTAATTGCTGCTTCCCAAAATAACCTCAGTCCACCAGTAATAAGCTTATGCTGGATTTTAATTCTTTTCACAGAGGAGGGAAAAAAATCAGATTTAAATTTCTAAAGCCAATACATTTTCCCCAGGTACCACCCTCAGGGGCTGCGTGGGGTGAAGGCTCAGGAGTCCTGGATGTCTCCAGGAAAGCAGGAGGCCTCTTCCTGGTGATCGGGGACCTCAGATCCAAAGGGACATTTCCTGAGAACCACCACAGCCCTCTGCCCGAGCCCTGCTGGCTCCTCTCAGCTGTACACAGACAGCAGGGCTGAACTGGAGCACTCTGAGGTTCGCAAAGCTTTCAAAGTCCCTGGGTCTTTGGACCTGTCCCCTGCAGACTCTTTTTAATTATTTCATTTTAAAAATTGTGATAAAACACACAAAGCGTGAAGTTTGCTGTTTTAATCATCTTTTTTTTTTAAGAGAGAAGGACAGTGAGAGAGAGAGAGAGAGAGAGACAGAGAGAATCAATTTTTATTGAGTTTTTCACATGGCTTTCATTGCTCTGACACTTAGTTGTGTAGGTGGGTGCTGGGGTTTGAACCCGTGTACTTGCGCATGCCAGGCAAGCGCCGTAACCACTGAGCTCCGGTTTAATCATTTTAAAGTCCACAGTCCAAAGGCATCAGGCATTCATGCTGTTCTGCAACCATCCCTTCTGCCCATCTCCAGAATATTCTCTCGCCAGCTGGAATTCTGCACCCATTCTTCCCTCCAACCTCTGGCAACCACCATTCTACTTTCTGTCCCTGTGAATACTTTGCTCTGAGTGTTAATGGAATGGTACCGTATGCATTCTTTTGCAACTGCCTTATTGCACTGACCTTGATGTCCTCAACGTTCATCCGCATGGTAACGAGTCAGAATAGACGTCCTTTTTGAGGCTGGATGATATTCCATTGTATCTACAGACCGCGCTCCATGTATCCATTCATCCACCAATGGACCCTTGGGTTGCTTCCACATTTGTGCTATGGTGGACACCGCTGCTACACATGTGGGTGTGCAAAGACCTCTTTAAGAACCTGCTTTAACGGCGCTGGAGCAGTGGCTCTGCGGTTATCGTGCTTGGCCTGGCATGCACAAGGACACGGGTTCAAACCCAGCACCATGTACACAACAAAGTGTGAGAGCAACGGAGGCCACATGAAAAACTAAATAAAATTGATTCTCTCTCACTGTCCCCTCTTACTCTTTAAAAAAAAAAAAAAGAACGTGCTTTAAGGTACATCCCAAGCAGTTATAAGTATGTCACCGTATATAATATAGTCATGTATATTATAGGTATAAGAATCATGACACTGGGGCTGGAGAAGTGGCTCAGCGGTTATGGCGCCTGCTTGGCACGCACAAGTACGCAAGTTCGAACCCCAGCACCACGTACACAATGAAGTCTTGGAGCAACAGAAGCCTGTGAACAACTAAATAAAATTGATTCTCTCTTTCTCTCCCACTGTCCCTCCCTCTCATTCTTAAAAAAACAAAAACAAACAAAAAAAAAAAAACAGAACTTGCTTTAAGGTACATTCCAAGCAGTTATAAGTAATTCACTGAATATACGATAGTCATATATATTGTACGTATAAGAATTATGACACTGTACTTGGGAGTTTTTTTCTGGATAAAGATAAGACCCAGAAGAGAGGCAAGAGATTGGGTAACGGGAGGAGGGAAGTGGAGGGGTGCAGCCGGGTGGGGATATTGACCAAATAATATTGCTGTATTGCGTGCATCCAGCAATATGAAACAGACCCCATCATTATGTACAACTATATTGTACTAATAAAAAATTTTAAATAAAAAAATTTAAAAAGAGCCTGCTTTAGATTCTTCGAGGCATGAACCCAGAAGTGGAATTGCCAGATTATACGATAATACAGCCTTTAAATTTTTTTTGTTTTCCAAAGCGGCAGAACATTTTTACACCCCCACCAGCAATGCACCAGGGTTCTAATTCCTCCCCATCCTCACTTGCCACTTTTTCTGGGTTTTTTAAATAGTAGCCTCCTCCACTGATAAGCAGAAGCCCCGCTCAAAGGGGCTGGGCTCACCACTTAGCAAGAATCACCAGCAGAAACTAGGAAATGGTAATTCTGCTATCTACAAAGAAGACAGAGGCTGCTCCCTGACAATAGGGCTGCAGTCCTGCATTGCTGGGCTGATTTAGCAGGAAGCTTCCAGGTCCCCAAAGCACTCCCCCAGCACATAGTCAGTCAACAAACTGTTGGCATGGACGATACCAGGAACTGCAGGAGTTGGGGCCTTGGCAATACTCCCTGGAATCACCAGGAATTACCACAGTGAGAGCAAAATGAGCCCCACCTGTCCTGGGAGTCACGGGGACTCTGTGTGACTGAGGTGCGGGGAGACATGCGCATCATGAGGAAGAACAAACCAGCACTGGACAGGAGGACAGAGGAAGGGGGACTCTGGGGACTGCCTGGCTGATCTGATCCGGGCTCAAAGTGATCCCTGGGGGTAATAATCACCAGGAGACTAAACTGCCCACTTCTCAATCATTCCCTTCAGTGGCTTGGAGTGGAGAGGCCTGGGTCCAAATCCACTTCCCCCACCCGTGTGAGCAGAGCAGCTGCTGTCTCTGGGTCTCAGGCCCCTAATCTGTACAACACGAATAGAGGGCATCTCATCCTTTGCAGGTACGAGAAGTTAAAATCCATGCCTGAAAACAAATCTCCACAGTCCAAATCACCGTTACACTCTTCAAGCAAGACCTCACAGGGTGGGTGGAGATGGACCCACTTCCCTGTGGTCACTTCCTCGTGGAGACACAAGCTGCCTCCCAAACCAAGCAGCAACAGAGGCAGGTGTGTGCAAGCCCTGGTATGTGATCACCAAGTGGGACGGAAGACTCTACCTGGGGGCTCCGGGCAGGAGGCACCAGCGATTCCCCCTGCTTCCCCCGTGCAGCCCGGCTCTGTGACACTCAGCCAGCAGAAGGGATGAGGCGCTGCTTCCGCTGTGTGTCCTTGGCCTCCCTTGGTCTGCATCTCCCTCCTTCTCTCCAAGCGTAGTTGCTAAGTTGGGCCCCCGTGCACATTCACGCTGGCCAGTGCTCCCAGCTGCCCCACCCCGCCGGGCTGGCTCCAAGCCGCAGCTGTCTCTGGACAGGGCCTGGCTGTGGCCCAAGTCTCTGTTCTGTCATAACAAAGGCAGCTGTCACTGGACAGCCTCCCATAGTGCCCAGCAGTGAGGGCCTGTGGGGTTCTAACCCCTGGCGTCCTATCCCTCGCTAGGTCACGGCTGGGCCCCAGCTGGTGTGCAAAGATCTGAACAGCAGAGGTTCGTGCAGTAGAGAGACATCTGTGAACCAGCAGACGCAGGAAGGTCAGTGTCCCTGTGATCCCCGCCTGGTTATCCAAACATCCCCTGGCTTGGGAGAGGGGGCAGCCCTGGGGACAGGACATAGCAGGCTGGTGGGGAAGACGAGTCATCAGAACCTGGCTGTGATCAAGGAAGGCTTCCTGGAGGGGATAGGCATGGATGGGGTGATACATGGGGCGGAAGGAGCTGCATAGCTTTGTTGTTTTAAGGTAGGGACGGCAAGTGACTGCAGAAGTGGACAGGGCCAGGCTTTGCTGTGGGTTCCCACAGCCTAAGGGATGAACGGCCTCCTTTAAGCTGAAAGAAACTTTCAGACTCTAAGTCCCGGCTTCCGTTCTCCCCAGATGCCCAAATCACTACAGGGACAAAGACTGCAAAAAAACGCTATGAGATGTCCCTCGTCAGAGCCTATCACAGACAAGGGACTTCAAGTCCTGACATCTCACAGCAGGCCATGGGTTCAATCTAGGTCATAGCAAGGTTCCCCCAGAGCACACTTAAATTCTCAGAGACCAGACCAGGTGTGGTGGCACTTATCTGTGATGACAGCGGCTCGGGAGACTGAGGCAGAAGAATCATAAGTTCAAAGCCAGCCTCAGCAACCTAGGGAGACTGTTTCAAAATAAAAAATAAAAAGGGTTGAGGATGCATCTTGGTGGTTACATACCCCTGGGTTCCATCCCTAGTAGAAAAACAAAAAATAAGTCTAAAAGACCACCGAAAACACCTCCTGGGAGCAGTAATGTGAACCAACGGGGTACACTGAGATAGGTCAGCAGAGATAGGGAGCGGGCACTGGCCAGAGGTGAGGACGCAGAGAGTCATTCTGAACTGCAGTTTCGCTACATCTGAGCCCCAGCACACATAAGCAGAGAGTGCCTGAGGACCTCCAGCTTCCTAGAGGGTTGGGGGACAGTTGCTCATGTGAGCAAGGGGCTCCATATCCCTCTTAAGCAAGCAGGGCACTGCTGGCCCCGTGCCCTAAACATCACCTCTGACCAGGAGGTGAACTTGGAACAGTCACAGTTGTCACCGCGGGAGAGGGAGGAAATGCTGCCTATGAGCTCAGAGTGACTTTTTTCTCTGTCCCCAACTTCCTCCCTCTTTTGACCTGCTCTCCTCCCCTGCTGACAGCCCTCCATTCTTGCTTATTTGCTTATCTTCTCTCATCCACTGTGTGACAAGGGATAAATGACTCAACCTCTCAGAACCTAGGTTCCAGTGTGCTTTTGTTGAGTCACTGCCCCATGCTGCTATGGAGTCACCCCAAAGTGAACAGCCCACGATATGAACATTTAGATTTCCAGAGCCAACAGATCATAAAAGCCTTATTTATTTCCTTATTTATTAAATAAAGTTAACACAGAATTCCATTAATTAATGAGCAGACTTTGCACCCATAAAATACAGATAATTTTGATCTGTGTGTGGTTTTACAAGAGAGGCACATCACCCGGTAGCGTGGAAAGCTTAGGGTCACCCCACGTGAGGATGGAAAGCAGAGCCCCCGGCTTAGCCCACGTGAGTGGCACTGCCCCTGTCCCTGCCACACGCCTTCACTCTCTCTACCAAGGGCCCCAGGCAGGGGACAATTCAAGTAAGCACTGTACACTCTACCTCCCAGTGCCAGGTACTCCTCAGATGTTCCCAAGTCCCCTGCTTCCGACCAGAAGGGTCCTCACATTCCACGTTCATCCCTTCCCACGTTAGCTCAAGACCAAAGCCTCCTTGTTAGAGGTTTCAGGCAAGAAGTGTCCTCCTCTGCCTCTTTCATGCCTGTCCAATGCCTGAAACCTGCCCCCAGAAATGCAGGTTAATTGAACCATGTGGGGGAGTCTCTCCAGAGCCCCCTCCTCCGTTCCAGTCCTTTCCCCAGACCAGCATGTATAAATTTATAGATTTGGGATTGCTGTAAATTATGATGTAATTACACTGCGCCAGGGGGCAGCTTCCCACGGCAGAAATTAAAAAGCAATTCAGGTAAATGATCTTTAGCTACAGTGGAGCATCTCTGCAGAACTCATTAAGCCCAGGGACCACATGGCATACCAAAGACGGGGGTGTGTGGCCACTCGCCTCGGAAACACATGGCCACCAGGCCACCAGCAGGGGCAGCAGCAGAGGCAGGTTGCTCCCAGGTGACCCGGCCACCCACCCTTCCCCAGCCCCAGGAGACTGTGCACCTGCCCAGGTGTCTCCCCCATCGCCCTCTCAGCCTGCCGTTCCTAGACCACGGAGATGTCCACCAGGGAAGGAGAAGGGAACTGCTGCAGACGAGGCCGGGCCGCAGGCGGAAGATGGATTCAGAATGTACTTAAAGTAAAATCGGACAGGAAATGAGCCACTGGAGTTGCGTTTGTATCATTTCTTCTGAAGTTCTGAATTCCAAAAGCCCAGGGAGTAGTTTGGTTAGTGGATTTTTTTTTTTAAGAGAGGAAGAAAGAGTTAATTTTTTTTCATCTGGTTTTTGTTTTTCCTTTATTTGCACATGTAGTGCTAGGGATGGAACCTTGCTCCTCATGCACGCCAGGCTAAAGCTCTATCACTGAGCCACCTCTCTGGCCCTAGGGAGCAGTTTTTGTTTTTGTTTGCATTTTTTAGAAATTTCCTTAATTGGACCTATCATTGGAAAAGGAAAGCAGTACACGGAAAGAAAGAACTGGAAAGAAATATACTAGCATGCATGTGATGGTCACCCTTAGGAGACAGAATGAGGGGAGACCATGAGGATGATCTTGGCCTGTGCTTTTCTGCATTCATCAGATCTTTAATTGCTTTAGCCGGCCCG
>PVKS010040873.1:0-16361 GCA_004027875.1 Aplodontia rufa
ATATATCCCAAAGGCACGCTCCCCATGACACACCTTCTCCAGCCACACTCTACCTGCCTTCACTTGCCAGTTAATCCCTACAAGAGTATTATTTCACTGGATTAAGAGAACAACCCAGTCATTTCATCTCAGTCTTTTTGCATCGTCTTACATATTGAACTTTTGGGGGACACCTTTAATCCAAACCATAACACCAGCGAACTCTTGGAAGATTCCATTGTTAGAAGAAAGAAGAGAATGAATGGATTCTGAGAGAAAGTTAGCAGCCTTCACTGCAGTACACAGGTGGCATTAATCTCTTTTCCTTCCCCTTTCCCAATATCCTAGACACACCTTCGTTCCCTGCCATCACCCTTTTTACTAGTCACTTAGTGATCCGTCCACATGGGAGATCTTCAAGGGTAGAGTCTCACTTGCTGAGCTTGGTACCCAAGGTAAGTAGCACTAGGCTTGGCACTAAGTACATGGATCCAATCATAAAAGTGGCTGGCCCATAATCTCCCAAATTCAGTCCACACCTGACTATTCCTTACCCTGACTTGGAGAGATCACAAGGAGATGGTATGAGAGCCAGATTCAAAGCAATGAAACTGTCAGTTTTCTGTCATTGTGACAAAATTACTAAGAGAATCAACTTAAAAAGAAGGAAAGACTTATTTCAGCTCATGAGACATTTCTGCCATGGTTGCTTGGCCCTATTTCTTTGGGCCTGTGGTGAGGCAGATCTTCATGCAAAGGAAGTTGCTCTACTCATGATCACAGGGAACCAAAGAGAGAGGGATGAGAGGCCAGGTTTCCAATATTCCCTTCAAGGGCATGTTCACAATGACCTAACTTCCTTCAACTAAGCCCAACCTCCTAAAGGTTCCATCACCTCCCCAAAGCACCGTGGGCTGACCAAGTCTTTTACAGATGGGTCTTTGAGGAAGATTCAAGACTCAAACAAGAACTAAAGGTTTGGGAAGCACTGAGAATAATTACCAGCAGACACCCAGGTCAGTTGAAGAGGACAAGTGATAGGGAGTGACATCTAGGACTGCCTGTGCTGGTTCTGAGGGACACTGGAAATGGCAGACAGGCACAGATCTACCCCTCTTCCATGTTTACTTCCTAACTCTCTCCAAAGGCAGGGAATGCTGTTAGTCTGATTTATTAAGCTCTAGTCATTAATTGGGTCACAATGTTACTACACCGTGAATATCAGGAGTTGAATGTTGGCATCTTTCTTGCCTGCCCTCAATCTACCTCTTCAAGAGGTTAAACCAGCATCCCTTCTGGGGAGCAGCCAGGTCTTTCTCTCCCAGGCAGGCATGAGTATGCCACTGCAAGTTAGATTTAAGGAGTGTGAGTGTGCGTGTGCGTGTGTGTGTGTGTGCATGCATGTATGCTCTGAGGCCACAAGCCCAGCTGCAATTTATATTTAAGGAGTATGTATGTGTATGTGCTTGTGTGTGTGTGTGTATGTGCACTCTGAGGAGCAGAAGCCCAGCTGCAAGTCAGATTTAGGGTGTGTGTGTGTGTGTGTGTTTGTGTGAAACCCAGCATCAGCCCCAACTCAGCTTTTACCTGAGACCTCAGCAATATATCATTAGACTTGTACACGTAGCCACACAAACTGGGGCTTTTGATTCTTATGAGGTCATTTTTCCTTTATCTTCAACACACAGTGGGTGGCATCAGGGTGGGTTTCAGGTCTCTGCCCAGGCACATTCTTTGTTTAGAAACCCTGTCACCTTGCAGCTCCCAGTGCTCCCTCCATCGCCAAGTTCTGTGCTGTTTGCACAGAGACAGTTGGGCTGCACGTCTGTGGGCGGTTTAAGATCCTGAGAATTACGCAGATCCTGGCTCTTATATCGTCAATTATTCCGGTCGCTCCTGTGGGCCTGCGTGGGCTGCTTCGTGCGATTTCTGCTTCTCACCCTGCAGGGACTCTTAGCAGCCTGACCTTTTGCGTCACTTGACTGAATGGCTTTTCTTAATTCCTGATGCCCACCCCTCCGCCTCTGTCTTCTCGACACCCCGATTTTGACTAGCACGCTGATCCTAACTTGCACAGTTGTATTCTCAGGTTCCCTTTCTCCCTGTGCAAGTGTGAAGTTCTTCACCTAAAAAAACATATCAAGTGCAACTTTCCCCCTTTAGTTTCTTGATCATTTTAACACACTGATTTGTTTCCCAAAATAATGGGAACAGTGTGATGTTCTAGAGGATAATGAGAAAAGAAAAGCTTCCTTGCTTTGAATATTGAATTTGCTTATATATATAGAACACACACATATAAGTACACCTCTTACTAAAAGAATAGTCATATCAGAAAAAATAGCTACCAGAGATAAAACAAAACAAAGTAAAACATCAAAATGGTATAAATGTGTATGTAGACACACATGCAATTTTATACTAGTCTACTGGCAGAAATAGCCTCTTGAGGTCAGCTGCTCTGAAACATCCTGTTCCCATTCTAATAAAGATCCAGCAGCATTTATGTGTGGATGTGCCGCCAGGTAATTCTGACGCTGCTGCTCCTTCATTTCTATAGTTCCCTGAAGCCAGAATAATGTCACCATCTCTGAAAGCTGGAATCTGGGAGGAACTAGGTTTGCTACCCCAAATCCTTGAGGAGACAGCTCCTGCAACCTCCAGGATGAGCAGGTTCAGTGACATACACTTGTCCCCATACTACCTTTGTTTGGGGTCGACGGCCAAACTGGTCAGCGGCAGGTGTTCTGGCCACTTTATTTTCTCATGGACAGAGATCTTTGCAATCATGGGATTAAACTACTGCATCTGCATTTAATTGGCACATTCCTTTACCTGTACGTTTATCTGTTGAATATGCAAATATCAAATAATAATGCAATGCATAAAAATAGGGTTTCTCTCCAAAAATCCCCTGTGTGTATCATGCTGTGAAAACTATATTTAGAATATATCTATAAGGATATCTCTTCAGCAAATTCATCCTGTAGCATTTTAAGTTACAAAAAACAGAGGTTTTTACATTTATATCTTATTCTTATCATAAGTTACATATTCATGTGTAGTTTATACTTATAAGTATATAAGAAATAATTTCTAATTGAACTTGGTTAACTTCTGTCTTCTGTAAGATATTAAACTGTAAAATTTGTTGAGATATTTAATAATCAACATATGGTCTCTCTTTGGTGCCTGTTTCATATATGGTAGAAAAAATTTGTATTCTCTCTAGTTCTTGGGTGTAGTACAATACAATTGTCACCTAGATCAATAGATTTGAAAGTTTCACTCATATTTAAGTCCTTATCGATTTTTTTGTTTAGTTATCTGTCAGCTATTGAACAGGAGTGCTATAATATTCAATTATGATTCTATATTTCTTTGACTTTTAATTCTGCCAGTTTCACTTTATATATTTTGAAACTCTATAAGACCCACATACTTTATGACTTCTATGTCTTCCTAATGAATTGGCCTTTTTCTTCAGGATCAATTGTTGCTCTTTGTTACTAGTATTCTCCTTGCTTTTATTTGGCAAACACAATGGTAGCAATTTTTTCATGTAAGGGTCACCAGTGGATGCTAACCAGAAGGTGAAAGCTTAATGAGAGTAGGATATTTTCAGAGTCTGAAAGTATCTTCCCATAAGATAAATATTAATGGCAGAAGTGAAAACAGTGATCATTGAGGAAGTGTCTGACAGGAAACACCTTAATAAAATGATCAGACTTAATCTGCAGAAATGAGACGAGCAACCATTTTCATTAAAATGTTTTGCAGTAGGGGCTGGAGTGCTGGCTCAGTGGTTACGGCACTTGCCTGGCATGTGCAAGGATCTGGGTTCAAACTCCAGTATCGTGTACACAACAAAGTGTTGGAGCAACAAAAGTCACATTAAAAACTAAATAAAATTGATTCTCTCTCTCTCTCTCACTGTTCCTCTTTCTTAAAAAAGTAATATTTTGCAGTGAAAAGGAAACAATGATACTTCCAATGTGCTCTAGCCAAAAATGCATAACATTAACTAAATCATGGAAAAATATCATTTAAGCACAACTTGAAGAGCTTTCTACCAAAGATGGGCTCTACTTTTCTAAGACCTCAATGTCACAAAAGATAGACCAAGGAACCACAAAGCAGGAAGGTAAGGGACTAGACCATTCAGCACACTATTTAATCCTAGATGAAATTTTGAAATAGAAGAAAAATTAATTTTGCTGCAAAAAATATACGTTAAGAAGATAATTGAAAAATAATCAGTAGGATGTACACATAGGAAATAAGTTGGTATCACTATTAATTTTTTAATTCTACTTTTGCATTGATGTTTACATATAAGAATGTGTTTTGTGAAAAATGAAATGAAATATTTAAGAATAAGTGAATCTTGTTTCCAATATATTCTCAGGCAATGCAGAAAAAGGAGTGTGTGTATATGTGTGTATAGATCTATCATAGCTAAAGAGAGAAAATAAGGAAAGGGAGAGAAAAGAGGGACATGGTGAAATTAATGTTGGAAAATATGGCAAATATTAATATTTGGTGAACCTGGGTTGGGAGTAGATTGATATTCCTAAAACTCTTTTGCTACTTTTCTGTATGTTTGGGATATTTTTTTAAAGTTAGGATATTCCTTGTTCTAAAGTCTATGTTATCTGATATGGAGAGAGGCATTTCAGATTTCTTAATCTTAATGTTTTCATGGTACTTTTGATTCTGTCATTTTCCTTTCAAGAGATCTCTGGCCTCATAGTTAAAGAACCACTTAATGACAGTACATGTTGCTTTCTTATTTGGTCTGATAAATTCAGTCTTTTCGTTGTAGTTTAGTTCAATCAGAATTAATATTATTCATATAGTTTGATTTTGATCTACATTTTTTTATTGCTGTGCTGTTTGTCCTGTCCTGTCTTCATTTGGGTTAATCAAACACTTTCTAGCATTTCATTCTAAACTTTTCAGCTAAGCCTCTTCTCTTGTTCCCTAGGGATCCCGGTATCCACCATTACAATACAACAGTCTACTTGCAGTTGACGTCACTATTTCTAACGAATTGAAAAGCCCTGAAATGTTAGGGTTCCTTTCACCATTCTCTTTTACATTATGTCATATATCTTATATATCTGAAATATGCATGTGATGTTGTAATTATTGCTCTTGTCATATACATGTTAAATAAATCAATGAAATAAAAAATGGCTTTTTATATTGACCCTTATACTTGTCGTTTCTGATGCTTATTATCTCTTTCTGTAGATCTGTCAAAATTTTTCAGTCTAATAAACTGCTTCAGTATTTATTGTAATTCCATAATTCAGGGGGCAAATTATCTTGATTTTTCAAATCTAAACATGTTTTCACTTTACCTGTATTTCTAAAGGATATTATTGTTGGGTATGAAACTGTAACTTGACAACTTTCCATTTCTACATCCATAGCAATTTAAAGTTTTCATTTCCATTTTGTCCTCCTCTGATTCTGACAAGAAATCAGGCACATTTTGATCAATGTCTTACTATTTACTGTGTGTCTTTTGGGGGTATAATTTTAGCATTTTTTTTTAATTTTATGGTTGTTTATCACGTTTCTAAGTGTAATTTTCTACATTTTTTCATTCTTGGATCTCAGTCCAGATGCTCTCAGATCTATACATTTATTTCCTACCAAATTCATCAGAGAAAATTTTACTATGGTTTTCCAATTTTTTCCCCATTGTTTCTGTTCCCTATTTGGGACTCCAATAACAAGGATGTTGTATTACTTGATATTGTCCACAGGTCATTGAGGTAGTGCTGTAATTTTTAGTCTTTTTAAAAGAAAATTTTCTGTGCTTCATTTTTGATAGTTTCTATTATTATGTATTCAAGTTTACTGTGTATTTTCTTGCTGCTTCTAATTTGTCATTAAACCAAATGCATGAAATTTATGTTGGATATTTTATTTTTCATTTTTGAAATTTTCATTTGGTGTTTCTTTATAATTTCTGTTTGAGTGGTGTAGATTATTTTATTAAGATCAGATAGTCCTGGGGCTGGAGGAGTGGCTTAGCAGTGGAGGCACTTGGCTGTCACAGGTGAGGACCTGAGTTCAAACCTCAGCATCATGTACACAACTAAGTGTCAAAGTGTTGAAGCAAATGAAGGCTACATGAAAAACTAAATAAAAGAACTGATTCGCTATTTCTCTCACTGTTCCTCTTTCTTTTAAAAAAATAAAAGATCAGCTAGACTTTTAAGTCCTTGAACATATTTATTATAACTGCTATGGCATACTGTTTTGGCTAATTCCAACACCTGGGTTATATCAGGGTCACTTTCCTTATTTGGGAACCTATTTTTAAATTTAGTTACATATTTCATAATAGTGTTGTTTGTTATTATTTTTATTATATTGCATGGTTTCTTTTTCTCTTTTTTTTGTTCTTTTATAGTGCTGGAGACAGAGCGTAGGGACTCCAGCATGTGTTAGGCAAGCTCTCAATCACTGGCTATCACCCCTACCTCTATATTCTGGAAATTTTGGATGCCTCTGTGTCTTCCTGTTTGTTACATAGTGCAAAAGGCAAATAATTTGTTCTAGAAAATTCCACCTGTAAGATCCCTGTAAAAATGCCTCCTGTGATTTGCTTTATCCCCTCTTACACACAGAGCTCATTAAAGAAGACTAACCTACTTTTACTTTACTGAAACCTTTCTTTATGTTTAACCCAAATGTGCTCTTTAAAATTTCACCCAGGAGCCTCAGGGCCAGGTCATCTTTGTGAGGTGTCAGCATTACTGATATCTAAAAACAGAGATTAGATTTCCTATCACTCACATTTGTTTTTCAGAAAACATAGCTATTTCATTCAATAAGATCTTTTGGTAGTTTATTTTTTTAAGTTCTACTCATAGAAGAACATCTACATATTGGTAAACCCTGGAAACAGTGCGGACAGATTATTCACATACTTGTAAATTTTTCTGGGAAAGGTTTTCATGGTGTTCTTTATTTCTCAGTAATGTTAAGTTCTTCAGAACGTAGGTAGAATTTTCTCTCAATTTGGGATTGTTGAGATACTACACGTAGGGTTTAAGTAGGAATACTCTGAAACCACATTGTCTGGCTTCAAATTCCAGGTTGGCTGTGTGACCTTGGACAAATTGCTAACCTCTCTATGCCTTAGTTTCCTCACCTATAAGTTAAGGATAATACTATTATTTACCTATTTGTTGGACTACAGCGAAGATCAAATAAATTAACACACAAAAAAACAATGAATAGTGCCTAATGTGTTAAGTGTATGATGATGACCTCTTCTTGTAGAATTAAATTTTCCTTTGGAACTGGTCTGGTATGTCAAGATAAGTGGATTGCTCATAACCTACTCAACATGAGAATCATTTTGATTGCTATTGAGAATAAATGGATGATACAAGTTGTAAGAAGAGAACTGGGGCATTAATTGGGATGGGAACAAGAGGCAGGGAGGGGACACATGGGGCCTATATGAGAAAGTCTTACTGTGAAAAATGCAAAGATCAGAACAGAAGTGACTTACGGTGAGTTCCAAACTGGTTCCATTGAATCCTCTGCTGAGTGCTGAAAAACTGTCCTTTCTAAGTCCCTCTTGAGACCTACTGAATTGGAATCTCTGGGGTGAGAGCTGGAATCTGTATTTCTTTACCATGCTCCCTCACCATCAATCATCCTGGTGGGGTCCATGGAAAGCAGTTCAGGGACCCTTGGGCAGATGGCTCATCAGCACCAGATTATCACTACAGAAGAGGATTCTGGGCAAGGCAGCGATGAAAAGCACCCTTGGTCTCCTGTTGTACACATGGAGAAAGAGAAAGTAAATGTGAATTGATTCTACCACTGATAACCAATGGAGAGATCAGGGCTGGAACTCACGTCTACTGACCTCACGGCCAGTGCTGTCTCTGACACTCACTTTTATCTCAGCGGTTTCAGTTGACTCAGGGATTGGATCTCTATCATATGCTTCAGAGGCTATTGTGACAAACGGTCCCTCTTGATTTTGTGCTTTATTAGAGTCATTATCATCTCAGTTTATCTCTCTCTAAAATTGGTACAGTCCTGACCTTCAAGAATGAGGATGCTGTGAAGTTTAATTAATGTGAGCTGCATCCTCAGATGCTTCATCTGAAAGGTGCCCTAGGATGCAAAGTATTATTATTACAATTTACCAGTTGTCAGGGCTGCATCACCTGCTGGGCTGTGCCATTGTGTAGCATTTGAAAGCACAAGGCAGAAATGCTAGCGTGTGAGCTGCCCCTTGCAAAATCAAACAAGACCATGGGCTTGCCCAGTCCCTGGGCTCCTGGTACCTGAGCATCAAACCCACTTGATCAGAGAGAGGCAAGCTTTGCCTTCTCTCATCTCTGAGAGGAAGCTTGTGGAGAAGCAGGGGGACGAAGAGCAATGAGTTAATGAGATCCAGCTTGAGAGGCAAAAGATGATGGGTTTGAATGCTGGCTTCCTGCTCACCAGGAGTTTTGCTAGTGTCATGGACATGATGCTTAACTTTGACGGGGTACCTTTGGTGAGTAAATAAGGTGACACATGCAAGCCTCTTTACATAACATCTGATAGTTACCAAGACCTGCCTAAATGATGAATGGTAGTGAAGGAGACCGATGCAAAGATACCAGGAGAGGGAATAACGATAAGAGAGGGCTGAGGTAGCCTAGACTCTGGCCATTCTGTAATGATTGTGTAACTTCACTAAAGAAATCAAGAACATATTGCTTAGCAAATATTTCCAGATGAAATAAAGGCAGATAGATGCTTCTGAACTTACTCACTTCTCCTCATAACCTTGAAAGCCAGATTCTATAGTCTTCATTTTATAATCCTGCTCATCGAAGTTCCAGGTGAAGCCTGAGGTCCCACAAGTCATGGAGGATCCAGATGTGCTATGTCCCACAGGCTTTTCCCTATATGACGGCTGCCTCTGGCTTCCCCACAATGGACAGAGTGTACATAGTCTATAACCACATATTTTGTTTTGTTCCATATATGCATGGTTTTTTTGTTTGTCAGAGAGACTTCTGAGAATCGTAGGAAATAAAATCAAGCTAAAAGATCATTTTAATACTTAAACATTGATTTTGTTCTTTAATTTCATTCTCACAAGAGTTCTTCAAGGGAATTAGAGGGAACATCATTTTCCCCGTTTTATTGACATGGGGACTGAGATTCAGAGAGTATTAGGACTCCAAAAATAACCAGTTAACATGATTTATGTAGAGATCAATTGCCCCCCAGGAGGTTTCTATGCATCCTACTCCCTATTTTATTCTCAATCATATCTTGGTCTTAAATCAGCATTCCCAGATGGTTATTTAGTAGGCAGGACATGGATGTGAAAGTATGTCCACTTCTGTCTCCCAGGAAAAAAAGTCACCTTCTTCCTAAACTGAAAAGGGCTCTAGCCAGTAGACACTTCCCCTTAACATAGTCCCTGGAGTTCCCAGGTGGGATATTTTGTGCTTGAGAAATTCAGTCCTCGGTTTCCTTGTTCCTCTGCTGTTCCCCTGAACAGCAGTAACAGATTCTGCCAGAGTGAGTGAGAGCCTCCCTCTCTGTGCCCCTCGGTGGTGAAAATGCTCCATGGGTCCTCAGAGGGCTGAATCCTAGAGGGAAGTCACAGCTGAGCCCAAGACATGACAAGTTCCACTGAAGTCTAGGGTCTTATTCTGCTTTTACCCATTCTGATTAATTTTACAGCTAATGACTCTCCAGTCTTGGTGATATATGATACTCTGTTGAGGACAAAAGAAAAAAAAATAAAAGAAATGAACTTTTACTAATTAAATAGAAATCTTCATGCAGTGAAAGGTTTTGCAAATGAATGTAATTCACAGAGAATTATGCTAGAAGAAGAGCCCCATGGAAAAAACCTTACAAGATCCAGGGAGCAATGAAGGGGAAAGCCTAGTGCAGGAGAGAGCAAGTGAGAATTTAACAAAATGCGAAGGAAGAGAATGGCAGGGACATGTTTAGAGAAAGACATAGCTTGAGACAGATGAAGGGAGGGAGGACCAACAGGGAGAGACACAGGCAAGGGCACATGCATATTAAAGACACAGTTGATTATTTTAGTGAGTGACTCAGTGGTATTCAATAATATTCTGCAGGTATTTTGAGAACTTATATACTGACGTCTGCTAGGCTGCTATTTATTCATTAACATATGTATGGAGCTCTTCCTTCACATAAGGTACCATGTTAAAACCAGAATATAACAATAAGAGGCATAACATGCAGAAACTCTGCACTGAACTCTGAGTAGAACGATATTTTTAAACAGAGTAGAAGTAAATATCCAATACCAAGACCTGCAGTTACAGTGAAGATAAATCTATAGGTGCAGATTTAACCAGGGAGCAACCATTAAGTGAGATTAAAGAGTAGTGAAGAATAATAGTAATATAAAATCTATTTTTCATAACATTTTACGGCTCTGGGAAGTAGAGGGGTTGACCGAAATCACAGAGAACAGAATGTCCCTAGAACCAATTATCCATTATAGCTGTTTTAAACAAATTGAACATTCTTAATTATACGCTAAACAGTTGTGGAATAGCTGATACATGTAGAAAAGTAGAGAATGGGTCATTCATTATCCCACCATTGACTACCACATTTTTTTGCTGTGATCTGAATGTTTGTTTTTCCCCAAATTCTTATGTTGAAATTCCAACCCCAAAGAAGATGGTTTGATCACCTTGTAAAGGCTCAGTGACCTTTCTCTCCCCATCTACCACATCAGAACCCAGCAAGAAGTTGCCCTTACCAGATGCCAAATCTGCTCCAGGATTGGTCTTAAATTTTCAGCTTCCAGAACAGTCAGAAGTAAGTTTCTTTGGTGTAATCCATGCAGCCTCTAGTATTTTGTTACAGCTGTTTGAACAAAGATGCTTTCATTGATCTAAATATCAGCTATTGAGAAAAAAGGGAAAAAAACTGAGTTAATTCAAAATTGCATTGTCTTTGATCTTGACCATCTTATGATGCAGACATCATATCTCATTTACAGCTGAGATAACTGAGACTCAAAATGTGAAGGAACTTTTACGAAAGCTTGTAAATTGTAATAACAAGGAGTCCCATCCAGGGCTATTTAATTCCACGTTCTTTAAGATGTGGCACACTGCTTGAGGGTGAAAAGCATAGAAAGAATCAAGCATTTTTAACATGGACATGTGGAAGAGGACCCCAGATTACCTTTTACTCTCTATCTGTGCCACTTCTGTTTTTTGTTTTTTCATTGGCGAGGTAACCTGGAGATATTTCTGTTCCTTGAGGATAATTCACGTGCACACTCCCACTTCATCTCAGGTGTAAGGAGTGTTGGCAGGAGAAGCAGCCCACCTGTTCCTCTCTCTTTGCTCCTTCCTCTCCTATTCATATCAGCATCTGAAGCTGCCATACCTTGTTAACTCGTTTCCCTGATCCTTAACTCAAGACAACACACTGCCAGCGCACAGCTGTTGCTATGGTGACCATGATGTCATAAGGGGACATTACATGTGCCAGTGAGAGTGATGATGAATTTTTTTAATCTAAAATATTAATTTCATCAATATAGAACACTAGATGTTAAAGTAGAGAGAAAACTGAGTTATGCAGAAACCCAACATTGCTTCGTATTTTTATTCTTAATAATCAAGTTGGCCTTGACAATCTCTATATGGTCGTTTCCTGCTCTAAGATTTTATAATTATGAGAGAAGGAAAATAATTACTGCTCTCAGAAAGAAGCAGTTCTTTGGCCCTAGGTCAAGAGGGTTATGGTTTAATAGGAATCTGAATCAAAGAGCAAGGTGGCCTTCAGGAAAATCATAAAGATCTGGGCTCACTTCTACAGAGCATCCGTGAGCTTTCCTGTTCTTAGCCTCTGTTCCACCATCTGTTAGGTAGGCATAAAAGAATTTAGTCTCACAGGGTTATTGTAAAGACTGAATCAGAAAACATGTCCAAAACATTTGGCACATGGTGGTTGTGCATCAATATTTTTTTTCTTAGATTTATCTTCTCCCAAGGATATATCACTTCACAGCATGAATTCAGGCAAGTTATCTTCCTTCTTTGAGGCATGACTACTTTATTATTGTTTATAAAAAATAAGGATTGTTGGAAAAATTTGGATAAGGGAGATACAGAAGTAGATGAAAAAATTATGTAGAAAAGGAAGATACAGCCTTATCTATGTTCTTCTGGCTTAAGGCTCCAGAATCTGAATTCTAAAGTGAAGGGTTGCAGGCAAAGAAGAGATATATGCAGGTGTGTGTTATTCCTTTAAGGTATGCAGCAAAATCCAATTATTGTCAAATATTACAACTGATGTATGAAACCAAATACTTAGGTCTTTATGGTGAGCACAGGTAAGTGGGATAATAACCAAGGGAGGTGGCTTGGATTGGCCTGGCATGTTGGACTTAAAGGGACAGTATTACAGGGAGAAGCATGAGAATTTTCCTGTGTTCTCTGAAGACATTTGCTTAATTCAGCATCAGAAGACAGGAAAAGAGCCATGGGGTGAAAGTTAGAGTATGGATATAAGGCAGAAATTTCTTATGATCAGCAGCAGGTAAGTGTGCAGCCTTTGCAAAGGCTGAATTCCCCACTGCTGAAAGTGACTTCCAAATGTAAGAACATGTTTAGCTGTTCATTGGTAGCTAATGCATCAGATAAAGAGGCACACTGGCAGGAATGGGGTTTAGAAAACAGTGGAGCAGATATTTCTGAGACCACTAGTTAGTTATGGATCTTAGGGTGATATGTTACCAAAGATATTTTATATTTGTTTCAGACAGGAAATTCTGAAATTGTTACATACACTCAAATGCCTTCAATGTAAATTGATGTAAAACTGCACGGTTCTGTTTTTGTTTTTTGTTTGGTTCTTTTACATATAGATTCAATTCAGTTGCTAAGGTTTGACATTTTGGGGGGAACCCTCAGCAGATGGGAGCTCTTGTTGACTATGACAGACAGTTAATAATAGAAGACTTTGGGAATTATCAGGGTAGCAGCTGAACAGTGGAAAAGTGAATGATGGTTTGTCCTTGGTTTAAACTAGTTCCACATGAATTGATTACCTAAACTTCATCCTCCAAAGGACCCTGATGATTGATACTGGAGGCTAAACAGGGGGCAAATAACAAAATAAAGCCACTCCCAAAAACAAACAGCACACAAGTATTTTAGTGTAAAGTGATGGGACTTAGAAAAGGGGTTTAAGGTAGAGATTAATATTGGCCAAACATAGACAAGTGCAATTTTATGCCTCATCAGTCATAGACTTGGTCATCTGCAAAATGCTGTAATGTGTTTTTAAAATTTTATGGATAGTCATTACAAAAACAAGCAGACCATTAAGCTGATCATCTTTAACCATAGGCCAGAAAGATACTGGTGGACAAATAAAAGATAAACGTTGGGGGGTATTAGAAGCTCTATCGCAGCCGTGCAATTCTGGGGGTGATCTGAGCATTTCAGCCCCTTTCTGTGAGGTACCCACATCCCCTTCAATGGCATGAACTTCAGCCAGCCTGCAACCAACCAGTAGTCCACCAACTGTACAACCTTGGAAAAACTATTCCCTCTTCTGGGCCTTGATATTTTTCTTCTCAGCATGACCAGGTAGATTGTCCTTGAGCAGGGAACAAAGATTAGAACCATAGGCAAACATTCTGAGTCCCAGGACCACCACTCACAACCCTTTACTCTGCAACTGCTCTAGCTGCTTCTCCGACCTCTGTGACTCTTCCTTGATTTGAAAGCTCTGCTTCTTTCCATCTGCTTTCACCCAAGCTCATAATGTCCTAAGCCCAGATTGTTGATTCTGGATATTTCTAGTCAGTCTTTAGTCATTCAACAAATATATACCAAACACTGAGCTAGGCTGGCATACTTTTTCTGATAAGAGCCAGATAATAAATGTTTTAGGATCTGTGGGCCATAGAACTATGCCATTGTAGTGGAAAATCAGCCATAGACAATATATAACCCAATGGGAATGCCTGTGTTCCAATAAAACTTGATTTTCAGAAATAGACAGAAGGCCATATTTGGCCCATGGGCCATATTTGGCAGACTACTGAGCTAGAAGCTGGGCATTACAAGTTGAACAAATTCTGGTATTGATATTAGAGTTCAATCCCTCCAGCCAATTCATTTTTGTATTATGTATTACTGCCTTCCTGCTGCAATGGAAGATTTGAGCAGTTACGACAGCGACCTTATTGTCCATGGGGCCTAGAATATTTACTATCCTGTCCTTTCCAGAAGAGAAGTTTGCCAACTTCTACTTTAGAATAATAGAAGAGTTATTATTGTATAATTAAGGAACTAGGGGTGAGACAGATACTGCTTCAAACCCAGGAAAAATGCTATTAACAATAACAGAAATAACCATGTGTCAACCATGTGATAAGCATTTTCCTAATAATATTTTAAATTACATTTAATGTGCTAATCAGAGCAATTATGTAACATAATTATTGTTGTACTGAATTTACAAACTCAGAGATATTTTACATAAGCCACGCACCAATTAGAATGTAAGAATTCAAACCCAGCTCTACGGATCTCCAAACCTCAGGCTTAATTAATCTGGATGAGGAAGGATAAGGAGAGAATTTGCCCAGTTGGGGAAGAGCTTTGAGACAGAAAACAGCCTCTGTGAATGTGCAAGGCATGAAATATTTAGGGAATGTGGGGTACACTGAGAAGCAGGGGAGCTGGACTGGGAAGGGCAATGAGCTTGGAGCATGGAGAGGCCTGAACACCAGGAGAGAATTCCAATGCAGTTTCTCCAGCTAGAACTGCCTCGTGTGGATAAGCTGCTTGGCCGTAGTGAAAAGCATTAAGCCCATGGGACATGTCTTGCTCCCATTTATTAAACTTTTCGGTTGCCTTGTGACACCCTCCAAGATGTTGCCCACGGCTAAGTATGGCAGAAGTGTCCCTGGCTTCCTGTTAAGATACTTTGTTGGAGCCCAGAGTGCCTCATCCTATCAGGATGCTACTCTCGCACTTGCTCACCTGATATTTATTCAGAGAAATTAAATAGCCAAAATATTAGACTACAGGACTTACTTTGGAATTGGAGGTCTGGCTCATTTCAGAAGTGCTAGGAGATATTATTTCAAAATAGACATCAGAATGCTGTAAGATGCTCACTTCAAGGGCAATGCCAGGTGCTTAAGACCATATTAGTTCTGAACTTCCAATCACAAAGCAGGGCAGTCAGCATTGGACACGACTAATCTGTTGCCCAGGAAAGGAGATCAAGGCCTTCAAAAGGGAATGGTCTTCTCTGCGTCACAGATCTGATGTAAGGTTGGTTTGGTGCCTGTAAGGCTGTGGAATATCGGTTCTAAATAAACCAGAATAGCAAGCTGCACGGTCAAGGGATTTGTGTATGGTTACAGACTATTGGCTGCATAGAGAAACTCCGTCCCAAGAATTTGCATGGGCAAAGAGAAGATCATGTTCTCTTCCGAAAATCATGTTTAGTAAAAGGATTGGCCATTCAACAGAGGATGTCTAGAACTCCAAGGAAAGATGGATCTCCACTAACGGTATGGAAACACTTTCTATGAATCAGAAACAACAGTGGAATGATCTGAGTTAGATATTCTCTGAGAGCTTGTTCATCACTTCTTATTTTCTTATTCCCAAGGAAAATTTTATGATTAAACAGAGTAAGCATGCACTCATAGGAATTTAAGGAAGTGTAGCTCAAAACAGATTCTGAAAGTGCCAAAATATATTTGAAGTCTTTGTTTTATATTAAATTTCCATGCAAATGTTGCATTACATTCAACAGTATGTCTCTTTTATTTAACATAGCCTTTGGAATACTTATTATCCCATAACATTGATTCTTGGCACATGTTACAGGTGTAGATGCTCTAAGCTGAGAAGCAACAACTGATATCATTCAGTGATTAAGATCATAAAATCTCAGAGTTGAAAGAGGCTCATGGGATCACTCTTTCTGATTACTACCCAGTTCAGGTATTTAAATGTGAGGTAATTTAAGACCATTTTACACTCCTTCTAATTCTAGAATCTAAGATGTCAGACTTTGCTGAATCCTGGCACCAACACATTTCTATTGGGCTGCTGTTTTAACTCTATTACGATAATTATTATGGCACACATTTCAAATACTTGATAGTATTGCAGAAATAAATGTACACATACACATTTATCATTCAGTGTTTCATAAGAAAGATAAAACTTGAGATTGTAAGCTTTGGAGTCAGGGAGACCTGGTTTCAATTTCTATTCCTACACAGTTGATTAGTTCTGTAATTTTAGGCATATTTCCTAATCTTGCTTAATCTGTTTTCTTCTTTTATG
>PVKS010040874.1:0-16346 GCA_004027875.1 Aplodontia rufa
AGTCATGCTATGAATGAAAGAAATAAGGTGCTGCTAGAGAATTGGAAGGGATTTGAAAATGAGAGAGAGAGAGAGGGAGGAAAAAATAATTCCAGCAGAGGGTATGGCAGAAACAATTTTCCTAGTAGGCATAGAGATTAACTGGTTAGAAACACAGTCCCAGTATGGTGACATTTCCAGGTCAACCAGAGCACTGCTCTAAGAGAGGGTTATGGTTGGAACATGCAAAAAAGGAGCACTCAATGCCAAAGGCGAGGAGCTACTTGAAGAAGACGTGGGGTGAGCTGTGTTATTGTGAGCAGAACATGATTAAGAAATGACTCCGGGGGGAGGGAAAGGGTTCAGAGTAGCTAGGACAGGATATGCAAATTGGAGCCATCGATCAATTCAGGAACTCTCAATCAATCGGGCTGCAGAGAACCAGGTGGCAGAAGAGGGGAGAAAATATTGGATTGTGATTAAGGTAACAGGATTGTATTCCATTTGTTCCAAGTTCACATCTCTGAAAAGAGTTATTAACAGTTGTATGTCTTTAGTTCAAGTGCAGACTTGTAAAATTTTGCTGCTATATAGATTGGTGCAATTCTGGATTTTAAGAGCTTTTCTAAAAATAAATGCTCTGAAGATTGACCTAATGCCAGCCATTTCTCATCTGTTGTTCTTTTTCCTTGTACTCCATTGTTGTCCTTATTTATTCCACTCCACAGTGGCAGCTAGAAGAGTTGGACTAGGAATTCTGGAGAATAAATTGGTACTTTAAAAAATTTCATCTGGGGCTGGAGTGGTGGCTCAGCATTTACGATGCTTGCCTGTCACGTGCAAGGACATGGATTCAAACCCCAGCACCATGTACACAACAAAGTGTCAGAGCAATGAAAGGCACATGAAAAATGAAATAAAATTGATTCTCTTTTTTTCTCTCTCACTGTCCCTCTCTCTCTTAAAAAATTTTTTTCACCTGTTGAACAAAAGTTCTAGAATTACATATTAGCCTAAAACTCTGAGCTCATGGGGGCCAGTCTCTGTTAACTCCTCTCATCTTCATATAGTAAGGAAGACAACGTGGAGAGATCAGAATTAAAAAACAAAAACAAAACAAAACGGGAATTCCTGCATTTAGCTTCTATCTTTGGAAATGTCCCTATCACTTTTTTATCCTCAGTCTTTTACATGCCACCCTTATTGAAGTCTCAAAATCACTTTCTCTACCCTCACTCCAAAAGTTCTGTTAGTGTGTTTGATCTTGGCCTCCTTACCTTGCCATGGCAATGAGCTAAACTGAAGTTCTCTTAGCAAAGAAGCATGCATAAACAGTAATCTGTTTCTACCCACTTCTTCATGGTGTTGTCATGAGGATTAAATGAGGTGACACCCCTGGAACGCTGCCTGGCACTTAGTAGAGCTTAGTAAGTGTTAGCTACTATTTTTTCTTTCTATCTTAATCATTTCTGATGCTTTCTCATCACCCCGTGCTGTAGCAGCCTGGAGTCTTGGTGTAACTATTTCATGTCCTCTGCTAGGTGTGCATCCCTATGCTCTACATGACAAAAGACACAGGCACCTAATTTTTATTGGTGAAGCTACAGTGGTGGATGAGATCCACAGAAAGTACAAGGGTTTCAGAGCTTGAGGAAAGGAGTTAAGAGTTTGGAATATGCTTTAACCCAGTGGAACATGGATGTCACCAGTGGCATGTAGAAGGATTGTGGGAGAGTCTTACGTTCTGCAAACCAGGACTACAGACAGTCAGCACCCATTGCCTGCCTGTGTAGTTTCCCCCACGTCAGCTGAGGACAGGAGTGAGGAAGGTAGAAAGTGACATAAATCCGAGCCTGGAGCTTTGCCTTGTAGATCAGGACAAGGAGACAAGGTGACTTGAGAACATCAGCCAGAGTAGATGGACTGACAGACGGCAGATCCATGAGAGATTGATATGGAGCTGAAATTAGGATAAAACAAAGAGAGAAGCCAAGAACCTGAGGTCTTTGTAAATCCAAGAACTGGTACAGTCAATGAGAGCGTGGAGGAGAGAGCCAGAAGAGCAGACATCCCCCCGGCTGAGGCTGCAGAGAGCTGGGCCCAGCTGCATCGCTGAGGGAATGAGGACTGAGCCAGCTCTATCTTATGTGAGACAGGTGTTTCTATAAAATTGATCACACAGGTTTCTGCTTTTTTTCTGTCAAGATTTGCAGGTCCCCACATTATTACATGCTCAATCTGTGTTCTGTCTCTCAAAGCGTCACCAGCTGAGCCACAACTCACAGAGCTGGGACCCCTGCTCCCTCTTGGGTCGTGCTCAAGGTTGAACCTCCAGTGGAACTGGGCGATTCTAATGCCTTGTCCATGACTCCACTGAGGCTGCCAGCCACTGCCACTTTGTCATGCTGCCCAAAGGCCACAGTCACAGCGGCCGTGAAGGAGAGAAAGGGTGGATTCAGGGTCTCTACCTCAGGGACTCGGGTAGAGAGAAGTTGACGGTGAACAGGAGAGCCTTCTGGTGGTGACTGGCAGGCTGAGGTCATCTAGTTTTCCAGTGTGGGTCTGCTGGGCGCATCTACTGCTGGGGTGGGCATCTTGCTGTCAGCACTTTCAAATGGAACTCTCAGTTTCCCCCTTCAGACGCCCCCGTGGCCTGCATTGTTCTTAATTTAATGTTTCGCCTTTCACAATTCTTGGTTAATAGAGGTGTCGTTCAATCAGTCACCCAAGCTAGAGAGCATGGAATCATCTGGAATTCTCCACACTCTCTTTCTATAGTCCCATCATGTACATTCCCTCCCCAAGCTCAGGCAATTCTATTCCTGGAAATATCTCTTGAATCCATCTTCTCCTGGCCCCCCAGAGCTTAGACTGCTTCAAACCAGACCTTTCTTTCAGTTTCCTTAGTGGATTTCCTATTCCCAATAACTCCCAGCAAAGGAATAGGGTGATTCTGGGAAGCAGGGACCATGACAGAGAGAGATGGACAAATAGCCCGAGTCACGATGAGTGGCCATTGGATCGGCAGAGTCAGTGACCTGCAGCTGTTTCTGCTCCTGGGAGATGGCGGCAGGACACGCTGTCTGGAATCTGGTGTGAAGTGAGCTGCTGATCTTCCAACAGGCTGAGCTTCCTCATTGCAGCAGGATCAGCCAGGCACCTCCCATTGATTAGCTCAGGAAATTCAATTCACCTTCAATTCAACCATATTTACTAACTACCTGTCCTGTTGCAAGTCCTGGGAAAGACAATAGGGACACCAGGCTGTGAGCAAGCCAACCTGAACCAAGCCTCATGAAGGAAACTTACGTTCCTCCTGCAAAGACAGACATGAACCAAGCGTGTAGAATGCGACACAGGAGGGCAGGTTGCAGCGCAGCACAGACCTGGGAGACCTAACCTGGTGAGAACCTAATGCTGGTTGATAACATCTACAGGACGTGGCAAAAGGAGGAATGTGTTTCAGAAAAAGGAACAAAAGATACGATTTTCTCACTCATCCAATTCCAAAATATACTGAGCTTTGGAAATGTACCGACACATGGACACCGGACACCGGATAACAACAGCTTCTTTGAGACTATGTTTCAACACCACCACAGTTTTCTCAAATAGTTACACTGACATGTTTCTTTTTTCTTTTTTATAAAGAGATAAAAGAGAGAAGGACAGTGAGAGAGAGGGAGAGAGAGAATTGATTTTTATTGAGTTTTTCACATGGCTTTCATTGCTCTGACACTTAGTTGTGTACATGGTGCTGGGGTTTGAACCCATGTACTTGCGCATGCTGGACAAGCGCCGTAACTACTGAGCCAACGCTCCAGCCCCTACACTGACATGTTTCTAATGGCAAAAATGTGCATTGAAAGCAAAAATTTTTCAGGAAATCCACGTTTTATTTTTAGCATTCATTTTTTCATTCATTCAACAGGAATTTATTGATGGCTACTTTGCCAGGCACTGTTCTGGGGGCCAGGTATACAGAGGTGTTTGTGATATGAAAGTTGTCGTAAGTAACTGACCATAGAGTAAAATTGAAGCACCAGAGAGATGCTCCAAGTTGTATCCTGTGACTTTTGTGTGCCTGTGTTCATAGTCAATCCAGGGGAACATGTGGACCCCAATTTTAAGAACTCTGGAGGATGTAATAAAAATAAAGGCTTATGGTCTGGGAGTTCTCACTCCAGTCCTGCTATGAAAACACTTTCTGATCTCAGAGGTTCATTTAGCCTCTCTGACTTCAGCTTCCATGTGGGAAATAAGAGGGTTAAGTTTAATGAATTTGGAAGCCATTTTCCACCCTACAAATAATAGATGTGTACACTTACGGATTAGAGAAGACCCTAAAATCATCTTACTGATCATCCATAAAGCACTTAAATTGGTCATTAGTAGAATCTCGAGGCATGAGTGGCAAGTATCAGGACCACTTAGGAAGAAAAATGAGAAACACTGGCCAAGAAGTCCCACTGGAGAGTGTTTATTCAGAGACACAAACATAGGGATGCTTTGTCATGAGGTCACCTTCCTTATCTTCCAAGGCTGACGGAATATACACATCTGTCAGACTTCTTCTCTATTCGCGGAAGCCAAGTCAGAACGGATCCACAATTAACTGGGGACGTAGGTGCCATTGCTTTCTTATCGCACCACCTCCTCTTTTCTCTGGATATGTTAAAGTGAAAATTCTCTGGAGCCCAGGGGGAGTTTCTACAGGAAGCCGAAGGCAAATGTGAATCCAGCTCTTTCTTTCTGGAGGAGGGTAAGAAAGAAGATGTGACCTTCAGGTGAACTGCCAAATTCAGGAGAGGCAGAATTCTCCGAGATCCATCTCTAAAACCTCTCAAACACTTACTGTGGAAAGTCTTGTCCAGGGTGGCCTCTTTAAAAAAAATCTAATATTTTTAAATATTTTTGTAAGTGATTATTATTAGACAGCTGGAAATATTAGGAATTTATTTTTGGCCTGTTTCTGTGGGACTTGCCAAAGAGAATAGTTTCAGATGAATCCCCCAATTTCTGATAGGCCAGTCCCAGGGTCTTTGAAAAATGTCTTTGTCTTCACTGAGAATGGACATCAGCAGGGCTGGGAACACTTTGATTAAATCACCCAAAGTTAAACCATGGTCCTATCCAGCAACCCATGTGCGTACATCAGAGTGTGATAAAATCAGATTCTTGTTCAGCCTCATGGGAAAAGAATAGAAAAGCATTATAGAGAAAAGTGGACATAACGTTAAAGGTGGCCCTGGGTTTTCAGTGGCGGTGAGTAGAGTTTCCTGCCTTCGCTGAGTAATGCAATGAGTTGATATTTATTTTACCTATTGGCACACACTACCACTGGAATGCATTATCATATTTAAGAGGTCAAGGCTTTTATTCTTTGGACAAATGAGGAAACTCAGGCAGGGAGGTTAAATCACTTCCTAAGATAACACAGCTAACAAGTGGCAAGCTGGGATCCAAACCCAGGCAGGCAAGCTCCAGCACCCGGCTTTCCATCTTCAGAATGAGGAGGCAGGGCTGCCACAGGGATGGTTGTGTGGCTGTCTACAGGTTCCCGGAACTCGGTGGTCTGGGAGGATTAAGATCCTCTTCTTTTCCACCCCTCTGGTCAGCTGCACAAGAGCGTGTGGAAAACACTGTCCATCATTGAAGACTGCAAGAATCCTTAGTTTGTAAAACTGCAGCCAGAAAAATATCTCTGTTTTCTTCCTTCCCCCACCTCCACTTCTTCTAATTTCCTTTCTTTCCATGTGGTCACAAACATTTGTCCAAATCAAACATACTTAAGAATGTCTACACTACCTACACAGATGTACACATGCCAGAGAAGAAAACTCAAAATATGTCCAATATTTTTTAAACTGGACATTTTCTGGCATTTTAATAGAACTTACTTCAGAATTGAAATGAAACATAAAATTTATTTATTCCTATGGGGCTCAACTATGGGCAATATCATCCTCCAAGGTTTTTCTTCAGGGCTCTGGACTTTTACAATGATTGGGGTGGGGTGGGATGCTACTTTTATTTAGTGAAGAAGGTCAAGAATATTAAATATCATGCAACAGAAAAGACTTCCTCCCAACAACTTTTATCTTCCTCAAATGTCAATCCAGCTTCCAGAGATGAATGCTCAAGTACAGAACTTCCATTGTTCATTTGGAAAGGAATCACAAGAAAATGGGGAATCCCTTCTTAACATTACCAAACCAGTTAGAAGTATAGCCAAAAGTGGCTTCCAGATCTGTGCATTTCTGGAAAAGGATTTTTTGCTGTACCAGAGGGTCCATATATGTCAAAATTACTTTCATACTAACGCTAAGACATTATTCACTTTTATCACTCGAATTCTCTCCCAGAGTATATTAAGGAGTTTTCCAGAGGCCAAGTAGTGATATTGTATAATGAAATTTGTCAACATTTAGAAGTTCTGCAAATGGATCATTTTTCCAAATGACAAATGCATGGCACTTTGGAATTGTGCTTGTGTGAAAAAATTCAAGAAGACCAATGTATTTTAACGTAACTAAACACAAAGAGTTTATTAATATGTTTTAAGATTCCATCTTGCAACTAACATTTAAGAAACTGTAGTCATTCTATTATTGAGCTGTAGTAACAATGCTAGGATCAAAGGTAATTCTTAATAGGTTTAATTAGGGACTCCAAGGATGCTGTTGGCGCTACATCAATGAGAAGCAGAAACAACTGCCCAGAACTATGGGGGTAAGGAAGCACCTGCCCCAACTCCTGACTGGCAGCTAGACCCGAACAGAGGGAGGAGCCTCAAAGGATCTGTTGCTGTGTGTAGATGTTACCAGGACTACGGACTTACGGGAACAGGCATGGTCTCAGTAAGGAGGAATGTGATTCTCCCAGCATTCACATTATCCTCAAAGACAAAGAGGGTAAAAGAGGTAGCTTAGGATCCAAATTTAGCTCACAGATATGCATTATCTGTACATCCCAGAAAGTAAACGATTTCTGGAATCAGATGGAAATTTTTTAAACTTTTAAATTCTTTATTTCTAGTTTATCCTAAAAAGATTCAGATGATCTGGAAAATGTGGTCTAAAATCTATTGGGACAGCATCTGTCTGGAATTGCACTGCTGCTGTTGCTGATGGCAGGGACTTGTGCTCTCCAGTGGTCCACAGCCTAGGGCCACCTCAGTGTTACTGTTGCCACCCATGTTCTAGGGAGCTCAAAGAAAAAATCTGGAATCTTTTCACATTCTAAGAAGAGGGATCTAGGACCTTCTGTCAGTGGACAAGAAGATGATCATACAGGTATGGTGTGGCACAGAAGAATTGGCAGTATGACATTAGGACTTCAGGTTGATCAAATTTACCTGGGACACAAGGGTTAGAGGCAATGGCTTCATCTTCCCATCACCAATTTTAAGCACCAGTGATAGCTTCACAGTAGATTAAATAGCTGTAGGTGGTTGATTAATGACATCTCATTGGAGTGATCATTATGCTCCATTCAATGCCTTTTTTATGTCACTTACATGGACCATAAAGACAGCAGTCTAATAAACCCCATAATAACTATAATAAGAGCACTTATAAGTGCACTTATAAATAATATCACTTACGTGGCCATGAAAAAAAAGCAGCCATAAGAAACCCCATAGTATCTTCCATATGGAAATCTCCTGCTCTGTGGCTGAATTTTCATATTTGGTCTTCATTTGTCAAGCCAGTTAAGGAAAGCCACTTCCTCCAGTGTCAGCTGTGGATCCAAAAACATCTACCAAAGATAAGCAGTTGTCATGGCAAAGCACAACAAACTGTAAGGTGATAGATCATGGGATGGGTTACTGTACTTGCTGTGTGCATCCACATTGCCTTCAACCCTTGCTGCCTCCACACACAGCTTTTCAACACCATGTCCTGGGTTGTCTCAGAAGCACTTGGCTTCTCACTTCGCAACTCCTCGAGCAGATGGCATTCGACCCTATCATGTGGATGCCTACCTACTAAATAATATTGCTTGGCACTATTTATTTGTTAAAATCTGGCATTTGTTCAAGTACATTCATGAAAGTTTGGAAAATAGAGAATATAATTTAGTGGGATGTGGGGTTTTTTGCTTGTTTGTTTTCTGCCTCATTAAAACAAAAAAAAAAGTATCTAGGCATATCCTAAGACAAAACTTCAGTAAAACCATTTTGATCACATGAGATATCCGAAATTGAAAAATATAGGCCTTCTGACTGATCCCTCCATGTATAGATAAGGCGACTTTGGTTAAGTCACTTGTTTCTCCTGTGATTCCTTGTTCCAAAGAGTAAGAATGCTAAATATAGCAAAATATATTAATAAACAAAAAGAAGTGAAAGGGGTCTACAGGTCTAGCTTAAATACATTTGTTTAGCCATCTTGGTTTACCGAGTTTTCAAAACCAATCAAGCTCTGAATTAAGAAATATTGTCATTGTTTTAGGAAATATTTACCATGCCTATAAGTATTATACAAAACTTGATTTTTGTGACTATTTTTTTTTAAATGTGTCTTATTTTATTTAGCTCTGGTTGTTGAAATTAAGGGGAAGGAAGGAGTGAGTCTCCTTCATTTCGAATGTAGTGAGAGTTCTTTCAAATTTGAGAATTTTATGTGCTTATTGTGTTTGGGGGCAGGGGAACATAAAGAACTTAAGTCTCAGCCCCACTCAAGAAATCTGAGTTCGGGGACTGGAGCGGTGGCTCAGAGGTTACGGTGCTTGCCTGGCATGCTTGAGGACCTGAGTTCAAACCCCAGCATCATGTACACAACCAAGTGCTGAAGAAACAAAAGCCACATGAAAAACTAATAAATTGGATTCTTTCTCTCTCTCTCTAAAAAAAAAAAAGATAGAGAAAGAAATCTGAGGTCAAGGATGGGCAGGAAACCTGGTGTAATAGAAGAGATATCATGTTTGAGCAGGGACTGGCTTCCACTTTCAGGGTCAGGAGTGGGAAAGAACCAGATATAACAGTACACAGAAGAGAGAGAATTCACTTAGAGGGTTGGGGATCTAATCTGTGGAAGTTCTTAAAGATTTCTGAACATCAACATATCACTCATCAGGAGGTGGAGCCTGATGCTCCTCCCATTGTTTCTGAATTGGCCCTCTGATTGGCTCCTACCTAATAGAATGTGGAGGAACTGACCATGCCTGGCTTTCAAGGCTAGGTAATAAGTTTCTGCTTCTCTTTCCTCATAAAACACACCCCCTTGGGAGTTTTCTGCCACCATATGAAGAATCTAGTTACCCTGCAGTAGCCACCTGGAGAGAGCATGGTGAGAACAGAGAGACCCAAGTATCCCCACCCCAAGTGTCTTCAACGTGATGATGCTCCAGCCACCACTGCACCGTATGACACTCCAGAGAAGAAGCTCCCTCACCCCTGGGCCAACTCATCAAGAGCAAAACCAAAGGGAGTTTTTGTTCAAAGCACTTTTTGCATATGGTTTGTTATACAGTGAGAGATGACAATGAGACACCATCCAATTAAACTTCTAGAGGCCCGTGGAACATGGAGAACCTGGCCAGATTCCCTGTCTCTGGACTTCATAGGAGTCAGCAACCAGCCCCTCAGGCCACAGGAACTGCAGGTTTTCAAAGAACTCCCTTGGGCAAGTGAAGCTTTAAACTTCTTCTAGGCCCAGATGACATGATATTGACCTACAATAATCCTAGGAAGATGAAGAAATAGAAGATGGGTCATGGGGACTCAGAGAGCAAAAGAATATTTTAAACAAAAGGTAGTGTGGTGTACGGTTGAAATCCTAGTTCAACTCTTGCCTGGCTGTGCTGATGTCCACTGTGACTTAGCTCACCACATATGAGACAGGGAGACACGTGTGTGAGCCACTATTATTGTTGGTAGTATTAGTAGGTATCATGGTCAAGTGGAGCTTAACCTAAAATCTCAAACCTGTTCAACAATGAACCCAGCTGAGCTAGATTTGTGACCATCTGAACAGCCCTTTAAAGAATATTAGGGCAGGGGTTGGGGATTTAGCTCAGTGGCAGAGCGCTTGCCTAGCATGCGCAAGATCCAAAGTTCGATCCTCAGCCCTGGAAAAAAACCAAAAAACAAAAAAACAAAAAAAAAAAACCCAAGAATATTAGGGCAAACCACTTCATCTTTCTGTGGCTCTTTCTACTCTTTTTCTTTCTTTTTTAAGAGAGAGAGGGACAGTGTGAGAGAGAGAGAGAGAGAAAGAAAGAATCAATTTTATTTAGTTTTCCATGTGGCTTTCGTTGCTCCAACGCTTCATTTCGTACGTGGTGTTGGGGTTCAAACCCGCATCCTCGTGCTTGCCAGGCAAGCACCATAACCATTGAGCAGCCACTCTCGCCCTTTGTCCACTCTTTTAACCTAAGCAATACCTGACAATGCTGCTATATTTAGCAAATATAATCATCCAGTTAATTTTGAATTTCAGACAGACAATGAACACCTTTTTAGTGCAACATTTGAGACATACTTACACTAAGCAAATTATTCATTGTTAAACTGATTTACATTTAACTGAGCATCCTGTCTTTTATCTGGCAATTTCTGAACCCAAACTACACCAAGAAAGTGGGCCTGGCCCTTAGGAGCTACAGTGCTACCACGTGATTCCACTGTGTACACTTCATTCAATTGTATTTTGCAATTTTATTTTTTGCAAGAACAAAACGTGAAGTTGCAGCAGAAGAAGTAACAGGAGCTGGTCTCGTGTAAATATTATGTTAATTAAAACAGATGGGTCTGGAGCATAAACAAAATAACTGCAGGGGGCTGGTTTTTGTTCTGGCTGAGTTTCTTAATATAGTAACTCAGTTCCCATCCTGTTAGCACTCTATTCTTATCAAACATTGAACTGGGGTATAAGGAAGTTTAAATTAACAGTGATTGGAGATCCGTTTTCTAAACACTTGGAACAGATGGCTTCTTGTCTGAAAAGCATGCTTCCTTTCGGGGAATGGTGTGTTGAACTTGGTTCTTTCAGGGAGATATTGTGTGGCTCATTTATTGTCAGCAGGTACGTCACGCTAAAGAACACTTCTCAGCTCTGTCCCTTCCATTGAGTTCACCTAATGGGTGAAGATCTCATTGGAATGACAGCTACCTGCTTGCTTCTTTAGTTGCTGCACTGAGCAAAAGCCTCATGCCTCCTACAAATTAAATTGTCTCTGCTCCAGAAAAAGAGCAATAACCAGGCAGAAGATTTTTTACAATGAGTGTCACTTGGGAATGCACAATTGATAAAGTTGGACCAGCTACCAGTAGAGAAGCAGTGAGTGTAACAAAAAAAATAATGTCCTTTTGCCAACTTGGGGGGAGGTGTCTAGGATCCATCCCAGGATTACATGTTACACTTAGCTGTCATATCTTTTAAGTTTCTTTTAATCTTAGAGTTCCTCAATCTTACTTTGAATTTTTATTTAACAAATACCATCTATTTTATTAAAAGTTCTTCAATGAGTTCATCTAACATTGCCTTGCAATTAGTTCATTTATTCTACACATTTTAGGCAGGAATACTAATAACAGGTTAGAGCTACATTTTCTAAAATTATGCCCATGCTGTGCAAGGGAGTTAGCCCAGAATTCCATGTGTGGAAATTTTCTCCAGAGTTTTAATTTGATGATGCGCCGCATCTCCCATTAAGGATTTTAATTTAAACTGAGTGACCTGATTTTTTATGATTCTCAGAATCACATTTTAAAGTGAAAATGGACGGAGGCACTTGTGTATTTCGGAGCTTTCTTGGGTTGAGATGAGCTACTTCAGATCTGTGTGAATGGTCCGAGGAAGGTTAAGAGAGGGCAGGAACTGTTTCTTGTAAGCTGACAGTTCGGGAGAGTGAGTCCAAGATAATCACATAATCCATTTATAACTGCCCAAGTTAACAAGCTCTCACCTTCTCCAAATAGGCCCCTTATTTACAAATAGCCATTTCTGTGCAAAAGTGGGCTCTTGTCCATGTGATTAAAGTCACATGCAGCGAGTCTCATGGTTTTATTTTCCCACATCACCACAAAATCGATCCACATTAGGAGCATTCTTAGAATTTATAACATATTATTCAATGTATAATATGTGCTTTGAACATAATATTTTCTCTTGCTTACTAAATAAACTATCTTCCCCCCAAAAAATTACTTGCACCCATGTGTTTGCCCAGTGCAATCCCAGCTACTAGGAACAAGCTCAGACCACATGTGGAGACTGGTCCCAGGGCCCTGCCAAGAGGGTCATCCATAATGGAACTATTTATCATGGAGAGAATTAATAAAGATTGCTAAAAGATTCAAAATCAAATTATAAGAATGGCTTTTCAGGCCTTCATAGTCCAGCCCTGGCCTAAGCCCATCTTGGGTGCTCGCCTTTCTTCCCACCATGACTAGAACTTGTGAGTACTTAGTCAAGGACAAATGCTCTTCTTCCTGCCAAAGCAGGACACAGGTAGCCTGCCAGCCAGGATATGGGAGGTTTCCTCCCAAATGAGATGCAGGATGATCGTCTGATGGAAGGAATATTATTCTATTGTGGGATATCTCTGTGTTCCTCAAATCCCACACACTGCCATAAGAATGAATTTCCTGCCAGAACAAGAGGTAGAGTCTGTCAACAAGCAAGCCTATTTCCCAGGAGGTGGCAGGTCCAGCCCAGGTCCAGCCCTTTCATGTGTTTCCATCTAGTCGAGAGACCCCACTATATCTGGTCACATGCTCAGATAGCCATTTTTCTATTACTATAGCAAAATACCTGAGACCAGGTAATTTATTAAAAATAGATTCATTTAGGTCACAGTGCTGAATGCTGGAAAGTCCAAGAGCATGGAGCTGTCATCTGGAGAGCACTTGGGAAGGGCCTTCTTCCAGCATCAAAACATGGCCAATGGTGAGATGGAGCAAGCATGCTAGAGAGAGCTCACTTTAATAACAAAGCACTTCTGCACAGCCCATCAGTCTATGAATGGTCTACCTCCCAAAGGTCCCACCTCTTAGTAACTGTTAACATATGGACTTGGAGATCAAGTTTCCAACGCATGAACTTGGGAGCATTGGGCCCAGAATGTCAGAAGAGCTAATCCTAAACCAGAGGGGCAATCATGAACATGTATTGTGAGGCCTCAAGAATTATGAATTGGGAGGCTCTAAGAGGCACCAGCAGAGACTTTAGTAACATAAAAGGAAGAACTGCTAACAATTTTCGGCTTACCTTTGTTGCTTTCTCTGGTGACTTGCGCGTGTAATGACCCAAACTGTTAAACTGAGAACAGTTGAGACAGAGCCCTCTAAAAATGCAGTAGGTGCCCTTAAGAAAGTAGCAGGTTCCCTTCTCATCACTGACACTCAGAGATGAAAGTGCTTTGGCATGCTTCAAAAGAGCAGCTCACACTGCGTAGCTGAATGATCCCTTCTTAACCCTGTGATTCTATGGGGTTTAACCATCTAATATCGGTGAAATTTAGCCTGAATATTTCCCCCAAAGCAATTGCTCTTTAACTTGCTTCATTCAAAATTCAAAGAAGAAATATTTTCTAGTTACTGACAAAAAGGAGCCAATTTCATTTTCCGTGTATGTCTCTGCATTCATAGGATTTACGCAAAGTCACAGGAGATAGGAGAACTAGGTAACAACAGAATCCTCTCTGGTGACAACATTTAGAAGCACAAACGTATTGTTTCTTCAGGCCATTCTCTATTAATGCAGCAAGAAGTTTCAGTCCACCTGGGTATTCCAAGTGGACCAGTTAAAAAAAAAAAGGTTGGAGCCAGATTGCAAGAAAAATGTTTTTATCTCAAGGAAAAAAAGCTGCCAATAATTATTGTCAAAATAATTTTTCCATTTTATTTAACAGGATGACTTCAAATGTACATATTTGGTTTAAAATGTAAAATGTTTCCATCATCATTTCAATCTAAGAATTACTTCATAAAGCTGGACATGAATAGTAAATTTGTTTTACCCAAGAATGTGCTGATGCTTCGGCTGATCTGGTGCGTTCAAGGTATTGACTGACTTCCCACAGGCATGGCAGCCCATCTGGTGGGCACCAGTGTGTGGGTCTTCTCACCACAATCAGGCTAGTCACTCACAAAATTTAGTGCTTGCTCGTGTGCATGAGAAACATGCTGATCAGAACCGCCATTCCTTCATGGAGCTTTTAATTTACAAATACGTTTCCACGTGCAGAAACACCTTTTCTGTGTTACAGTACAGTGTTATCTACTTTTCTGCCATTTCATGTGTGAAATCAAACATCCTAGTTTGGGGGCAAGAAAATGCACAGAGACACAGTGTTCCTTTCTTCACCACACGAGTTTGCAGAACTGCAAAGGGCTAAGTACCACCTAGAGTGACTCCCACAAAGATCTACAATCCTTAAAAAGAGCGATGTCCCTTCTCTTCTGTGTCACACATACATGATAAACAGTTTTTCCAGAACACTGCTGGACTTGGTGGTCTGTTGATAACTTCAGTAATAAATAACATATAAAAATTCTTTATATGAATATATCTTTTACTTGAGGAATATAAATTATAAAGAATATTAAAACATTTAGTAACGGTATCAAAAAAATTTTTTTATCATTCAATTCCCAGACCAAAAATTGTACACTGAATAAGAATTTGGCACTTTGAAGCTAACTCCTTGAGGAAGCATTTTGACATTTAGAGAGTAATTGTTCCAATGATAGATTTATCCAATCAGTCCTCTGAATTGGTGGATCTATGGAAGTAAGGGGTACATCTTGAAGGAAAACACCTGTTTGGGGGGAATCTGATTAAGTCCCCCATTCATTCATTGAATAGCAATCATATTCTCTCATAGCTGGACAAGATTTGCCTCTCATGATAAAAATGACAATGTCAGCTTATAAAGTGGCATGGCAATTTATTGATTAATTATTTTCTGGAATACCTACACTTCTGTTAAAACTATACTATTTACAAATCAGTAAATATATGAAGGGCTCACAGCATACCTATAAGACACAAATATACAAAGTTGTGACAAGCTGTGGCAAGACTCCTTAAAATAACAGGACATTTTGATGCAAAAAAAAAAAGAAGGCAAGAGATGAAAATACAGGCCATATATGCTAAGTGAGCCATATTCTGGGTCAGGGTTCTATTTGAAATGCATAAAAGAATATTCTATCCAGGAGGGCATCACAAACATAAAAATAAAACATTTGGTATTCTACACTATATTACAAAAATAAATATATCAATCAATAAATAGTAGGAAGCCTAGGAACTTTTACATGACTGTTTTGGTTATGGGCTACCCAAGTACCTTGGATACAAACTCTCTTGGGAGTCATTTAGGCATATCAAATTCAGTGCTGATAAATCTGTCATAAAAGTGGTTTTTTTTTAATCAACAAAGAAAATGTAAAGACTGGTGGGCTATAGCAAAAGATCTATGAGCAAAGAAAACATTAGGAAGTTCTGCTTTCCTCGGATCTGACCATTGTGTGGCTTCATACCAATGCAGAGAAGTAGAGGTGCAGTTGTGCTAAGAGGAGGGAGAATCCTCTCTATGGATTTTGTCTTTTCCCTTTTTGATAAGAAGAAAGCAAATAATAATAATGATGCAACCATCTACATTTGAATATGCGACATTCTGCATTCCCTTTCTACAAGTAAGAACATCATAGAAACTCGGGCTTCTGTTTGGACTATAGTAAAGGGAGAGACACCTGGGCTAGGCAGCCTGATTGCAAACAGCCTAGATTTTCACCTCTCTTGAACATCAGAGTGATTGCAAGTGCTCAGGATGAGGTTTCCTCCAGAAGACTGGTGGAGCCAGAAGTGGGCACATGGGATGCAGGGGCTGTCACCTGCAGCCTTCTAGTACCAGCATGCTAATGTCAGTGGTGTGCCAGGGCTAGCACACACCCAGCTCCCCAGAGCTGACAGTTACTTTTGGAGGAAGTTTACAGGCCAAATGGCATCACATTGGTAGCTTAAAAAAAAAGGCCATGGTGAGAGTGTTGACACTATTGAGATTTGTAAATCAGGACACTTTCCCTGCCTGGATTGCTGGTTGTAAAGCATTTATCAGCACATCACCATCTTATATGTTTTAGACATAAAATAAATAAAATTTACCAAAACTATCCTGTTTAGTTTAAGATATTTTACTGTATATTTATTACAGTGTCCTTTAGAAAGGATACGAAGTACCGTGAATATTGAGAATGCGTGTTGTACCATGGAGTGTGAAAGATGCATGACCCTCCACTGTGGATGCTAAGTGAGGCCACCCAAGCCAGCTACACACACAAACATGCATGCATGTGCTCACACGTTCTGTGGAGGGCAGCCCAGAAATGAGTGATTCTGAGTTGTATGGTC
>PVKS010040875.1:0-16358 GCA_004027875.1 Aplodontia rufa
ACTGGAGTGCTTTTCACACATTATTGTGGTGCGTGTGTGTTGAACTGAATACTTTGCTTAATATCCAAGGCTATTTCAAAGGCACTTATTTAGAGGTAAAGAAAGACCATTTTCTCTGACTACACTCTACACACTGATTTTATGTACCTATAATTCAGGAGATACAGACATATAGACATAATCTGACACCACACACCAAAGAAAAGCATAGCACAAGCACCTTTTCCAGAATTTTCCTTTCCTTTACATGTATAACAACACTACAAAATAAATTATCTCCTCACTCTGTTTAGGATTCTTCCTAGCTAATCCTCCTGATTTAGGGGGAGGAGGAATGTTAATTGCATACGAAAAAAACGAAACAAAACCTGAGGATTATCCCAATATAATCTCAGTACTTAAGAACCATGAAGTAAATTCTGAGGAATAGAATAAAATTTAACTTGTCCTCTTTATTCTCAGGTCTGGCTACAAGGTAAGTTAGTCCCTAGCACAGCCTGACACATAATGCAATGTTTTGAAAACATTTTTTACTACATCAATGAATATCTTTGTTCCAAGTGTATGGGTAAAATTTTTCTTAGCTTATACACAAAGTAAAGCAAAACTGTATCATGAGCTGCCTCAAAGTTCAAAATAAATAATGGTTGTTGAAGTATATAGCACATTGTCCAGAGCATTCTAAAAAAGTGATATTACTGCCCCTGTTACTGTATTTCAAAGTACCTCCCTTACATAGTTATGGATGCATAAATCACAAGTGATATTTCACAGCTGCCAAAAATGAAAATTTAACATTTAACCCAAATATTTGCTTACTTCTTAGTATGTCCTAGGCTACTACCCTTTCCATAGGTATTTTGTGTAATTTTAACACACTGCCAACATCTCGTGGTCACAAAAGAGAAGACACTTCAAGAAATCTTGCAAACTTTGGATAACGCAGGTGAATCCTTGGGGGTAAACACCTCAATGATTCAAAGGACATTCTAGTCATCTTTCAGGAATCCTACGAAAGGCAATTTGGAAAATTCACTACTCTTAATCCTTCTGGATTCCAACAGTATGTAAATGCACTGAATTTTCATTAACTATTCTGTAATTCACTTGTTTAAATATCATTTTGGTATCTCAAAAAATATTGAGGGGAGATTATAAGTTTGCAAAAATATAAACACCAGTGATAATGATCATCATCCTTTTGATTTTCTGGGTTTCTTAGGTTTGTTTGAGATGTTGCTTGATCCTATTGCTATTTTTGTGCAGGAGAGCTCTCCTTTGTCTTCAACATAGGGGGCGAGAGGGGAGCAGATTTGGTAGCAGGAATAGCCTTCCCCACCTTAGCAATGAACCCATGTGGAGCAGAGAAAAAGTCTACCTAATTCTTCATGGATCACAAGCCCTCATGCACAGCTAAAAGAGTGTGTTGTGAACATGACCCTGCTACCCTGACACCTACCTTATAGGAACTACTGACAAAAGCTGTTCCCCCTAATAATCAACTTACACATTATAAAATTTTAACAATTTTAAAATTAGATAAATTATCAGAGCTATCACATATATGTAATGTAATAAAACTAAGGAAATAAGTTGCATATTCTAAACAAAAATAAGACTTCTCTACAGAAGATCTTTCCTAATCAAATTCTGGACTGCAATGATAAATAAAAATCCTCATGGATTGAGGCAAAAAAAAATCAGGCCAACTATAAAGCTATAACTAGGTGGTATTATTTTATTTAATTTCTCCACAACAACAGTGCCAAAAGATGATGCTGCAGGATTTTATGAGGTTAATTTTGTATCTATCCAAATATCCTGCAAGTATAAAACCTAGAGAGACAATACTAAACGTGGGAGAACTTGAGAGTAGTGCTTCTATGCATTTTTCTTGAGGAAAAACAGTATACATCAAAGTTAACCAAATCAAGGATAACTAAGGAAATTTGGGCAAAAGGCCTATGGTGAGAGCTGCATTTACCATACAAGAAGAAAATTAAAAGTAAAATGATTGTGGTATTAGTATAAAATATTAGATGTCAAGTTTACGTACTTTGAAAATATGGAAGGAATACTGTAACCACCAGAAAAGTGAGAAATGGGGAGGGTTTATAGGAAGAGTTGTCTGGTTTCTAATAAATTAGGCATGAAATAGAAATGTATCATTTAAAACTGAGAAAGGTCAAATAATGTAATTATATTCATTATTTTGAAGGTAAACATTAAGAAATATCACACTACAATTATAGCACTTGCCCAGCATGCGCCAGTACATGGGTTCAAACTTCAGCACCCACATACAGAGATAAGTGTCAGAGCAACAAGGGTCATGTGAAAAACAAACAAAAAAATTGATTCTCTGTCTCTCACTGTCCTTCTCACGTTGGGGAGAAAAAAGATCACACTGTTTGCTAAAATCATAAGGTGGAGGGGAGGAGAATGGAAGAGCAGAGAAGAAGAAACTTTTTTTTTAAAAAAGGAGGTACAGAGAGAGTGCGTGTGAGAGAAAGCGAGAGAGAGCAGGAGAGGGAGAAACAATTTTTATTTAGTTTTTGTTGCTCTAATACTTCGTTGGGTACATGGTGCTAGGGTTTGAACTCACTCACTTGTGCATGCCAGGTAAGTGGCGTAACTGCTGAGCCACCATTACAGCCCAGAAACCTGTTATTTTTAAGATTCTTCATGAACCGGTATTATGTAAAAAGATGAGAGTAATAAGTTGTATAAAATTCTAATTCACAAGTCATTTACCAGAAGAATCAAAGATTGTCTAACTTTTTTAATCCTTAAATTACAAAACATCACAAAATATGTGAATATACACACACACACTACAATCCAACATTATTATGTACACCAGAAATCCCAGCTACTCAGGAGGCTGAGGTAGGAGGATCTCAGGTTCTAGGCTAGTCTGGGCTGTTTAGTGCAATCATCGCAAAAAAAGAAGGGCTGATCATGTAACTAAGAAGTAGAGTGCCCCCTGGATTCAATCTCTAGTACACACACATGTATACTTAACAGCAAAAGAAAAGTATGTTGCACATCAAAAAATTAGAAAAATGATAATTGAAAAGAGATTTGCATATACCAGAGACAAACAAAATCTTTCCTGATAATGAAAAGCTTTTAAGAATTGATTGGTTAAGCTGGACATCCATGATATGGCATTAGCCCTGGATAACTAAGTATATATACATTGGTTCTTGAATGTTTGATAATGTTTCCCCCTCAATTATATCTCTAGATCCATCTAATAAATAAAAATATTTAAAAAAAGGATTGGTTAAAGGACAGCAAAATACAAAACTGGGCAAAGGATTAGCACTGAAAATTCATAGATAAGGAAAAATAAATATATAATATGCTCTCTCATAAGAGAAATGCAAATTAAAACAAAACTGAGATTCCATTTCTCACTTATCAGAGGGACGAAAATTGAAAATTTGGTAACCTAGTATCAAACTTCTGTATTTACTTTGACCTGCATGTGCATAAAAATTATCTGTAAAAAATAAAAAAACAGGAATAATAATTTGTTATGAGAACTGAGAGATGGGGGACAGAAAAAAGGGATGGTTAGCTTCACTGATTATCTTTTTATATTTTTTGATGTTTGAACCAACAAGAGGTTTTATCAATTCTGACACATACTGCAACATGGATGATACTTGAGGATATCATATAGAAGTTAAATAAACCAGACACAAAACACACTGCATGATTCCACTTATATGGGTATCTAGGGTAGCTAAATTCCTAGAGCCTCAAAGTAGAATGGTGGCTGTCAGGGGATAAAGGAAGGGCACAGTGAGGAATTGTGTAGTGGGTTATATGGCATTTCAGTTTGTGAAAAGAAAAATGTCTGGAGATCTGTTGTACATAATGGTACTTAAGTTTAACAGTACACTTAAAATGAAAATATCACTATAAATTTTTACATGGACTCAATTAAAAATTTTTACATGTATACCTAACAATGATGGTTTAAGATGCAAATTTTTCTTTCAAAGCAATTCTCAAGTTTGTATGGAATAATAGAAGACACAGATTAGCCAAAACATTAATCTGCAGGAAGGAAAAAGTAGGGGGTATCTCAATCCCTGACCTGAGAAACTACTACAAGGCCGTAGTAGTAAAAACAGCAGGGTATTGGTATCAAAACAGAAGTGAAGACCAGTGGAATGGAATAGAATATTCTCAGATGAAACCCCATATCTTCAACTATTTGATATTTGACAAAGCGGGCAAAAACATAGTGTGGAAGAATGATAGCCTGTTCAACAAATGGTGTTGGACAAACTGGACAGCCATGTGTAGACAACTGAAGCTGGATCATTATCTTTCACCCTGCACAAAAGTTAAATCAAAATGGGTCAAAGATCTGGATATTAAGCAGCAACTTTAAACTGACTAGAAAAAGAAGTAGGGTCAACACTACAGGACAGAGGAGTTGGCGGCACCTTCCTTAACAAAACTCCCATGGCTCAAGCAACAAAGTCAAGAATAAATGAATGGGATGCAATCAAACTAAAAAGCTTTTGCATAGCTAAAGATTTAGTCAAGAGTCTCAAGAGAGAACCTACAGAATGGGAGAAAATCTTTGCCTGCTACACCTTGGACAGAGGGCTAATATCCAGAATATACAAAGAACACAAAAATCTAAACTCCAAAATCACCAATAATCCAATCAATGGATGGGCTGCGGATCTAAAAAGAAACTTCTCAATGGAGCAAGTCCAAAAAGTGCATAAACATATGAGAAAATGCTCTACATCACTAGCAATCAGAAATGCAAATCAAAACTTCACTCAGATTCTACCTCACTCAGAGGTAGCAAAAATGAAGAATACAAACAATGACAGATGCTAGAGGGGTTGGGAGAAAAGAGGAATACTGTCACACTGCTGGTGGGACTACAAACTGGTTCAGCCACTCTGGAAAGCAGTGTGGAGAATCCTCAAAAAATTAGGGATGGAACCACCTTACGACCCAGGTATCCCACTTCTGGGTATTTTCCCCAAAGAGTTAGAATCAGCATATTATAGTGATGTGGCTTCCTCAATGTTTATAGCAGCTCAATTTACTATAGCTAGACTATGGAACCAACCAAGATGCCCCACACTGGACGAATGGATTCAAAAAATTTGGTACATATATGCAATGGAATACTACTCGGCCATTAGAGAAAATGATATTATGGCTTTTGCAGCCAAATGGATAGAGATGGAAAAAATTATGCTAAGTGAAGTAACCCAATCTCAGGGACTCAAGGGCTGAATATTTTCTCTCTTTTGTGGAAGTTAGAACACATCAGGAAGCAGTATGTTAAAAAGCTGAGCTAATAATAACCTCAAATTGCATGAATTTTTATGCAAACAGGGGGATGATTGCCTAGGATACCTGGAGGCATAGGGCGGGGGACAGGGTGGTGGGGGAGGGATTAGGAAGTATATCTAGGAGACTGGAGAGTGGGAATATGGGGGAATCATCTCAGAAGGAGATCTCTGACCTCCACAAGATATCCATTTAACTCAGGGGTTCTTCTGGGTCAAACAGAATCATAGGAAACCCAAGGTGGGCATCCATGACATGGCATCAGCCTTGGACAATTATGTATATATACATTTGTTCTTGATTATTTGACAATGATTCCCCCTCAACTGTAACTCCATATTCATCTAATAAAAAAAATTTGTTTCGTGTATGCTACCACAATTTTTAAATGACCATACACGACTCTATTAAACCATTTATCACTGCCCAATAAAGCTACACCTATAGTGAACCAGCAACTGCACTCCTAAGTGTGCTCACAGTAGGCATGCACACTTATATGTACCTGCCCCGAAAAAGTTGTATAAAAATGGTTATAACAGCATTACTAGAAACTGCAAAATCTGGAAGCAATTTATTGGTCTAAGAGTAAAAGGATAGAATACAAATCGTGGTATCTTCATGCAACAGAATATCATGCAACAATAGGAAAAAATCACATTCCTGTGGATCTATGTCAAAAGAATGTCAAATGAGAGCAGCCCTACACAGAAAGTACATACAGCATGATTCCATTTGCATGAAGTTCAAAAAAGCATGGGGGAAAATTAAGTTTGTGGTGATAAAAGTCAGAATCCTGTATGCAGAAGGGTAACTTCCAGGAGGGGTCACAAGATAGCCTTCTTTGTACTGCCGCCAGTGTTCCACGTCTTAACTTGCATGCTGGTTAGTGGACATGTTCTCCTCTTAGAAATGCTTCGAGTTGGACACATATGATATATGCTTTTCTTTGTATGTGCATAATCATTCAATGAAAATCTTAATTCCAACAATAATAATGGTTTCTTTTTAAAAATTCAGTATATGTGCTGAAGGAGGGGTTATTCATTCTTGAGACACGAATTTGTAAACTAGGAAGTAGAATATCCAAATAAATTTTGAAAAATAGGTATAGAGATAATTTTTTAAATCACGGTTAGAGATGTAGTTCAGTGGTAGAATACCTATTTGACAAGCTTGAAGCCCTGGGTTTGATGCCCAGCACTGCAAAAAATATTCCATTCAAAATCTTACTTTGCCCCAAATCATCCAAATCACTAATTCTTACTTCCCGAATGACATATAGCATATTGTATGCATATTTTCATTTCCAAGTCTCTTGATTAACTTTGTTTCACATCATATCTTTGCTTCACAATTCTCTTTGTAATGGATAATTTTTCATTTATCCCTTGAACATTCCAAATCTACATGATTAAAAAACCTTTCTGTAACTAGTTTTCTTTAAATTATTTCCTGATTACACTGTTAATTTTGTTGGCTCTCCTAGCACTGATTTTATTCTGTATTCTAGAATTTGTGCATACAGACTCTTTTGGGTGGGACAATATTTGTTTAATCTAGGCGTAAGCAAAAAGGAAATGAATGAAATTACATGTCTGAAATTGAGTCTTTTTCTTCCTATCTCTCTAAACATAAATCCTCATCCAATAGTTTTTTCAGTTTCCTTTCATAAATTTCTGACCTCTACTTCAAGTATACAATCTTATTCTGATTTCAATAAAATTTTAGATCATATTATTCTTAGCAGCTAAAGACCCAGCCTCTACTGTTTCTTTCACAACCATATATCCCGGAAGCCCAAGGTTTAGTCCTAGTTAAACCTCATATTTCTGCTCAATTCCTACTCTGCAAAACATTTCTGATGCTTAAGAGGCAAGCTAAGCTTTTCTGGTTTTCTCTTTCAATGTTTTATCTGTAATTAATTAATTTGTTCTAAATAGAGATATAACATCAAAATAACCTTAAATAATGACCTTCACAAGAACTTTGGTAAAAATATTAGGGAGTTTAGAGGAATTCAAGAAGTACATTATATAGTAAAGTGAAATACACAGAATATTTAAATACATATGGAAGGATACCACCAAAAATAATATGCAACTCAACGAACAATAAAATATTCAATATTTTTCAAGTTGTGACTGCAATTTTATTATTCATTTTCTTGCTGTTAAAGAAAAAAAGGTTAATAAAATTTCTTGAAAAATTTGGGACACTAAAAAACACATCTACCATTCAATGGTAATAACTTTTCTTATTTTTTAAATCAGAAGAATTCTCTAAAATTTTGAATAGAATAAATTTTCTCATAATGCTGGCAGATAGTTTTCTATGGCTCACTGCAACAACTGTAACCAACTATTTGAATAATTACTATGGAGAAATGGCTTCAGGAGCAGTTTTTCTAATAAATGAAATACATTATCTATGGTAAGACAATCTAAGGAAAACACAGAACCCCTTTTCACAAATTCTGTCCAGGAGGCGAGTAAAGATATTTAATGTATGCTACATGTGAACACATTCATCACTCCTGTAAATTTATTTCATTCTCTTTTTCAAAAAATATCAATAACCTGTTATATGCCTATAGATTTAAAGAAGTATCTTTGAAATAAAGTTTTAATATTATAGATGTAATGTAGGAAATAGGATAAAAGTTAATCAAAAAATTCAGTGAGTTTTCCTTCCTTTTTATTTATAGGGAAATATGATACTTTATCTTTGACTAAAGTATAACTACTAGTAACAGCCTAACGTGAATTTTTGGAAGTAGTTATGCATCTTGTCAAGCTTTTGCAATCTACAACAGAAACAAATATTTTAGGAAAAGAATCTTCTCAGGTTTTAGTAGTGATACCATTTATAATTGTTAACACATTTCAAGGTTTATGGTAAGATTTTACCTAGAAATGACACTGTCTTAGATGTCAAAGCTTAGACTCCCCCAGACTCCAATTGTATGTCTACAGTGGTGTGGTAACAGCAGAAAATCTATCTTAATTGAGCAAGCTCTTTAAAAGTGAGGAATTGTTAACATTTCTAAGTGTCAAACTGTTACCTTGCCAAAATTATCTACAATATTTGAATGGCAGTAGGATATGGTACATATGTGCAAGAGATTTAGTTTTCAATCAGAAAATTTCATCAATAATGTGCTGAATAAATCATTTTACTTCCCTGTTCCTCAGTTTTCTTATTGGTTTAAAAAGAAAAAAGTCCATGAGACAGGAAGATTGTGACTGGTGGCAGGGATACATATAGAATCTCTCCTTGAAGTGGGACATAAAGTGAAGGAGAAGTGTTTTTCTGCAAGGTCAGTGAATAGCAAAATTTCGCTGAAACTCATTAATAGATAAAATGGACAACTAGAGATTCAGAGACTTGGACACAATAAGCAAGGAAGAAAAACCATATAGGGACCAAGCAGGAACAGCTGCAAGGACCACCACCAGGCAGCTGCACTGCTGGTTTGGAACAGAGGGAGAGAAGAACACTCAAATATAGGAAGGACAAAAGTGGCCTAGAGGGGAGCTGGAGAAGTGGCTCAGCATTTAAGGTGCTTGACTGGCATGCATGAGAATGTGGATTTGAACCCCAGCTTCATGTAAACATAGAAGGCTAAATAAAATCCTCTCTTTCACTGTCCCTCTCTTAAAAAAAAAAAAAAAAAACAAATGGCACAGAAAATGCTGTTATCAGAAGGGCTTCCACTTCTCAGCTGAACCCACAGTCTGTATTAGTGCACATACCTTAGTCATGCCTCCCAAGTGGCTTTGGAGAGCTGGGGAAATAACCATCTTGACAAGGATGATGATCCAGGTAGCTGCTCAAGGAGACATGAGTTTGGGTAAAAGGCTACCCCAGGTAGAGTCACTGAATTAACGACACAGCAGAGCTCTTAGAATTGAAAAACATAGTCAACCAAATTTAAAGCTCAATACAAGATATTAATATGAAAGTAAACAACAGAAAAACTCTAAGAAAAAATATCAAACTATGAAAACAGGCTGAATGAACTTGAATACATGGAGGATAGAAAAAAAAAAAACTTATTGACCATGATCAGAATTTCAAAGTAGTATGGGATGAAATCAGAAGAAATAACATGAGAGTGATTGGGATAGGAGAGAACACTGAACAATCAAACGAATGGCATCAAGAACCTTCTCCACAAGGTAATCAAAGAAAATTTCTCTCATATCAGAATAGAATGATAAATTCAAATTCAAGAGGCCTATAGGACCCCAAATAAAAATAACCAAATGAGAAACTCACTGAGACACATCATTTTCAAAATGAGTAACAGCAATAACAGTAAGAGAAAACATGAAATCACATTTAAAGGCAAATCAATAAGGATCACTGTGGATTTCTCAAATCAGACCATAAAGGTGAGGAGAGCATGGAATGAAATTTTTTAAACATTAAAAGAAAATAACCGCCAACTATAAATACTATGCTTAGCTTCAAATTTGATAGGGAAATAAAAACTTTCCATGATAACAACAAATTCGCAATATATATGAACATAATACCAGCTCTACAGAGAATACTCAAATACAAACTTCAAACAGAGGAACTAGCTAACAATTCCCAAAGCCCACAATTAGAGGAAAGTCAATGAAAGATAACCAAGATGGCACAAAATACAGCAAAGGTCAAAATGCTAGAGAACCAAAATCACATATCCAGTCCAACACTGAATGTAAATGGATTTAATGTCCTGATCAAAAGACAGAGATTAGCAGACTAAACTTTAAATAAAAAACTAATCCAACAATATACTGCTTATGAGAGACTTACCTCACAGCCCAAGAGCCACAGATTGAACATAAAGTTGGGGGGGGAACCTACCATGTTTACAGTCCAAAAAAGCAAGCCAGTGTCACCATACTCATATTTGAGAAACTAATTTTTGACCAAAAATTAGTCAGCAGACACAAAAAAAGGCCACTATATTTTAAAGGAATCCTGTATCAAGTAGATATAATCATAATTAACATTTGTACACCAAACTCCCATGCTCCCAAATATGTCAAATTTCCCCATGACATTAAACCACTTATGGATCACACCACAATAATATTGGGGGGCTTTAATATGCCTTTATCATCAATAGATAGATCAAAACAAAAAAAATCAATAAAGAAGTCTCCAGCCTAAACAACTCTATAAATGAAGTGGACCTAACAGACATCTACAAAATATTCTGTCCCAAATCCACTGCTTATATCTTCTCAGGAGCACATGGATCCTTTTCTAAAAGAGATCGTATCACAAATAAACTGATGCCACACATCAAATCTTTACAAAAAGAATAATCCAATCCCAAATCCAGTAGAAGACAGGAAATAACCAAGACCAGAATCAAAATCAATGAAATTGAGGAAAAACACAAAAAGTCAACAAAATAAGAAGTTGGTTCTTTTTTTTTAAGAGAGAAGCACAGTGAGAGAGAGAGAAAGAGAGAGAAAGAAAGAAAGAAAGAAAGAAAGAAAGAAAGAAAGAAAGAGAGAGACAATCAAATTTTATTGAGTTTTTCACATGGTTTTCATTGCTCTGACACTGAGTTGCGTACATGGTGCTGGGGTCTGATCCCATGTACTCGTGCATGCCGGGCAAGCACCGTAACCACCGACCCACAGCTCAAGCCCCAAGAAGTTGGTTCATCAAAATTAAAATTGACAGAACCATAGTCAACCTCACCAAAAGAATGAATGAAAGGAAGCAAATGAACAAAATCAGAAAAAAGAAAGTAGATATCACCACTGACTCATCTGAATTGCAGAGTATCATCAGAAACTATTTTGAAAAACTATACTCCAAGTTGGAAAATCTGGAAGACATGGACATATACCTAGCCAAATACAACATTCCCAAACTGCTGCAGGAAGATATTGAACACGTCAACAGACCAATATAAGATAGCAAAACTGAAATAGCAATCAAAGCCCTTCCAAAAAATAAAAACCCAGAACCTGACAGATTCTGAGTTCTAGCACACCTTTATAGAAGGATGAATACCACTCTTTAGTCAGCTATTCCAAGAAATTGAAAGGGATAGAACCCTCCCCACAACTTTTTATGAGACAACCATTGTCCTGATACGAAAACCCCACAAACACACATGAAGAAAATAAAACTACAGACCAATATTCCTAATGAACACAGATGAAAAAATCCTTAACAAAATCCTAGCAAAGCAAATCTTAAACTTGCCAAAAACATAATTCATCATGATCAAGTGGGCTTCATTCCAGGCATGCAAGGCTGGTTCAATATACACAAATCAATAAGTGATTCATCACTTAAACAGAATTAAAGAGAAAACCATATGATCATCTCTATTGATACAGAAAAGGCCTTTGACAAAATCCAACACACATTTGTGCTCAAAACTCTTGATAAAATAGGGATCAGAGAAACTTACCTTAATTTTTTAAAGGCCATTTATGACAAACCCTCAGCCAACATTATACTTAATGGAGGAAAACTGAAAGCATTCCCACAAAACTCGGGAATAAGACAAGGCTTTCAACTCTCACTTTCAACTCTCACCACTCTTATTCAATGTAGTCCTTGGAACTCTAGTCAGAGCAATCAGACAACAGAAGGAAATCCAAGGGATTCAAATAGGAAAAGAGAAAGTTAAATTATCTATTTGTCAATGATAAAATCCTATACCTAGAGAAGACCCAAAAGGCTCTATCATAAGACTTCTAGAGCTTAAAAATGAATTCAGCAAAGTGTCAGGATACAAGATCAACACCCATAAATCATTAGCTTTTCTATACTCCTCCAGCAATTCAGCCGAAGAAGAAATCAGAAAATCCATCCCATTCACAATAACCTCAAAACAGAATAACACACTTGAGAATAAATCTAACAAAGGAAGTCAAAGATGTCTACAATGAAAACTATTGAACACTGAAGAAAGAAACTGAAGATCTGGGAAGATGGAAAGATATTCCACAATCTTGGTTAGGCAGAATCAATATAGTTAAAATGACCATTTTGTCAACAGCACAGTACAGATTTAATGCAATGCCCATCAAGATACCAATGTCATTATTCACATATACAGAAAAATCAATTCTTTAATTCATTTGAAACAATAAAAAACCCAGAGGGGGGGGGGAAGATAGGAGGAATGACCATGCCTGACCTGAAATTATATGGTAGAACAGTATACAAAAAAAAAATTGCACATGGTATTGGTATCATAACAGGCAGGAAGACCAATGGAATATAAGACAATGAGACTAACCCACAAATCTATAATTAACTGACATTTGATGAAGGGGTCAAAAATATAGACTGGGGGAAAGAGCCTGTTGAACAAATGGTGCTGGACAAACTGAACAACCATTTGCAGGCAACTGAAATTACATCCTAATCTCTTGCCCTGCACAAAAATCAAATCAAAATGGATCAACGAACTAGGAATTAAACCAGCAACCATACAGTAAGAAAAAATAGGATCCATGATATATCATATTGGTATACACTCTTTCTTCCTTAACAAGACTCCCATAGCACAAGAATTAAAACCGCAAGAGCTACAATCAGATTATAGAGATACAGCTACATCAATGTTTATAGCAGCTCAATTTATAATAGTGAAATTATGGAAACAACCTAGATGCTTGTCAATGTTTACATAACATACATGCATTCATTTATATCTGTAACTTGGGGGAACTACAGAGGAATCATGGTATCAGGGAATGGGTGAAGGTAGGGGCAAACGCTGGACAAGGATCGGGTTTAATCAACTCTGTCAATATGTATGCATTTATGAATCTGAACTAATGAATCCCTTCATTATGTAAGATGTTGCTGAACCAATTTAAAAAACAGTGACATGAGTTGAATTCCAGGACCACTTCCAGATAGAAAATGCCATAAAACTGTGAAGTTAATACCCTAGAACTTTCTTCTCCAATTTAAAGGTAGATAATAATACTTGAAACTATTTAAAAGTCAAACCATGATACTAATTAAAGAAATAGAATCATTAGATATAATAAACGTATTGCTTTTATTTGGGATCAGTATAACACCATCTCATTTTACAAATTTAAATAATTTCAAAATATAGAATGACAGCTTTGATGTCTCAGATAATAATGGCATTTTTACTTCATTATTACTTCACTTTTTCTAATTTTACTTTGCTGTAGTAATAACATACATCATAAAATCTACCCACTTAACAAATTTTAAATGTTTAGCACAAACATTTTCTATAGGCACAATGTCAACTATGAGCACAGATCTCTAGAACTTACTGATCTTCCATAATCAAAACTTCATGCTCATTGATTAGCAGTTTCCCTTACTTGGAGGAGTTGGTTACTTCATACCTTACTAACCACCACTCTTTCACACTGTAAGTTTAGCTATCTTAGATTCTTCATGTAACTAGTATCATGCAATATATGCTTTTCTGTTACTTATTTCACTTTGCATAATGTTGTCGTGATTCATAAATACTACATTTTCTGGATCCACTCATCTGTTGACTGACATTAAGGTTATTTCTACATCTTTTTTTTCAATTTTTTTTTTTTTAAGAGAGAAAGACACGGAGATTCAGAGAGAGACAGAGTGTCAATTTTTATTGAGTTTTTCACATGGCTTTCATTGCTCTGACATTTGTGTACATGGGTTGCTTGGGTTTGAACCCATGTATTTGCGCATGCCAGGCAAATGCCATAACCACTGAGCCACTGCTCCAACCCCTCATTTCTACATCTTAACTATCATCACTACTGCTGTAATGAACAATGGGGGAGTTCTAACATCTGTTTATGAACTTTTTTTTAATAGACAGAAAAAATTGTAAAATTCATATGAAAAATTAAGAGAACCTAAATATATAAATATAAATGTTTAAATATAATATAAATAGATTATATTCTCAATGCAATCTTCAGAAAATATGAAGCTGGAGGAACAGTAGTTGAAACAGTATGCTATTGGGATAAACACAGACATATATACCAATGGAATAGAGAGTCCAGAAATAAATTTATCAAAATATGCTCAGTTAATCGTCCATAACGGTTCCATGGACACATAGTAGAGGTAATACTGTCTCTTCAACAAACAGTGTCGAGAAACTGGACATTCACATGCAAAATAATGGATTTGGTGTTATATCTTACCCTATACCCAAAAATCTACTCAACAAGATTAAAGACATGACATTAAGACCAGATACTACACAGCACCTACAAGAAACTGGAAGTAAAAGCCTCACAATACTTACTGGTCTAGGCAGATTTTATGGATGTATCATCAGAAGCATTGATAACAAAAGCAGAAAGACAAGTGGTACTACATCAAACTAAAAAGGTTCCACAGGGCCAAGGAAACAAAAAAGTAAAATGGCATCCTACAGAATGTGAGAAAAGACTCGGGTAGAGCTGGGAGGTGGAATTCGACTGCGATCCCAGCAGGACCACTGACAAGAGAGGCGCTTGCAGCGCCTGGGATTTTCTCTGCATCCTTCTCCTCCGACTCCAGGTCCGGACAGGTCATTTAAAAATGAAAATGTGTACTGTTACTCTGATGTGAAAATCTAGGCTGGATTCCAGTGCTTGGAAGATCTATCACAGTGACCTGTTGTGGGTAGAATACTGCTCAGTTTCTCGCTCATTTCAAGACCCATCTCCCTGCTGTGCACTTGGAAGATATCTTATGAGGGAATGTACAGAGGCCTTGGTAGACCTTGCTTAAGAAAAATGATTACGAAGGATCCAAGATGGCGATATGAAGACAAAAGGCTTCCCCAACACCTCCGTGACTGATCAGAAATCTCCAGCTTCTCTCCAGTATTTTGAGGTGCGTTTGGGGGACTAGCATTATGAATCACCAGTCCTAATCTTAGCAGTGGTTTTGAGGAATAGAGATTTAGGAGCAACCAGGAGTTATTTGTTCTGTTCCGTCCTGGCTGAGAAGCGGCAGCTGTGGCAGTGGCAGCCGGGTGCACTCTCCTGCCTACATTCCACCCGCCTGGGATCACATTCAGCACAGAAAACCCGCACCACTTTAAAGAAAGCATTCTAGCAAAAGCCCTTCCCAGGCCTGTGCTCTGTCTGATGGCATTATCAGTGTCTGGAAATTGCTTTCATACAGTCACAGAGCAGAAGACTTCGCAGAAGAAGCAGGTGCGGGAGCTACAAGGGCGTGGGAGCTGAGAAAGCATTCATCTTTTAACCCATTGCTGGATTCTACACTCCCCGCCCAATTAGGGCAAGACCTCTTTTGGCTTGCAAAGCAAGCTCTAAATACTCCATCTGGAGGCAGCTGAGACCACAGGCGGAAACGGGATCAGAGGCTTGGCTCAAGCCCTGAAGGAGGTGTGGGAGCAGTGAGGGCTGGGGAGGAGAACATCCATCTTTAAACCACCACTCCCTGTCCTGGACCTGCCTCCCCAGGTCTGCAAAACAGGCTCATAAAACTGTGCCTGGAGCCAGCAGCTGATCACAGGCTCACTCAGGAGCAGAAGGTGTGGACCGGGCCCTGAATCCTTATCCCATAAAGGATTTGGGGCTAAGGAGTAAAGGGGTTCACAGCTCTGTGCTGATCACTTCCACCATAGAAGGACATTAACAGCTGGGACCAGCTGGCCCCACCTCTAAGATCACAGAAGTCATTTTCGACAACTACCAGTAGATGGAGCTCTGATAACATAATAACTTCTGACTTTCAGATCCCCTGAAAACCGCATTGGAAAAATAAAACCTTTCATATCCATCCAGAAATAGAAGATCCAATCCCTGAAAGGTCCAGAGACACTCTTAATATCTATACTTCCAGGGTTTTCCTATTAAGTATTTTTTCCCTTTTTTTTTTTTTTTTGCTTTTGATTTCATATTCTAGGTGTATACCAAGGCAATATCTGGTGGAGTTTACTGGTTCTCCAATATATAAATACTCTAGCTATTTTTACTTCCCTGTTATGCTAACTTTGAAGAGCGGTTAACTCCTATTCTTCCATCTTT
>PVKS010040876.1:0-16356 GCA_004027875.1 Aplodontia rufa
CTGCTCCTGATTCTCAGGTTTTCCTGAGCCTCCAGCTTGCAGAAGGAAAACTGGGGACTTCTTAGCTTCTACCATCATGTGAACCACTACCTTATAATAAACCTCTTCCTAGATATATGTGTAGTTGGTTGTTTTTCTGCAGAACCCGGACTAACACAGCCCTGAAAAGGCCATGATGAGTTTGGTCATGACAACCATTCTCTCAGTCCCATCTCCCTGGGCTCCCTGCTTCTGGTCTTTTCCTGCTCAATCTCTCTTCAGCATAGCTGCCAGAATGACCTCATAAAAAACACCAATCTAACCATGTATGCCACTTCCCTGCTGAATACCTTCAAGGCTTCTATGTTGTGAAGCCCCAGATCCTTGTCTTTGCGAACTGAACACCCATGTGGTTCAGGTACCCACTATTCCCCAACCCAATCATGAACCAAGCCCCAGGGAAAAACAGCTCCACCCCAGCTCTGGTCTGACTGATCCACAGACATCCTCACTTCCCCAGCAGTGATGGGTTCAAACATGGGGAAGTTGGGTGGGGGAGGGGGTTTCGAAAAGACTTTCTTTGCTTTTAGAAGAGACAGAGTCACAGGCTCCCATCAGACACAAAGAAGGAAGTGCAGAGAGGCAGCCACCTGTGAGCAGATGCGGGGGCCAACAGAACAGAGGTGGAAAGACCCTGGCTCTCACTGATGTCACTAAATCAATCAGCCCTGGAGCCTGCCTTACCCCTGAACTTCCTGTTATGTGGGACAATAAATCATCTTGTTTAAACTGGTTAGAATCTGGATTTTGTTATTTGAGGACAAACCCTGTTATATTTTGCCTGGCAAAGAAAGGTCATTTGGCTCTTGGTCTCTGCCTGGTTTCTCAGCAGTCACATCCACCTTTCGCCCTGACCCCTACCTTTAATTCCCCTTATGACTTACGTTCAATCTTCCTAAGCTTTCTTTTTCATCCCTCTACTTAGAAGCCCCTTTCAACCCCCCATCTGCCTGGGAAACTCCTACTCATTCCTCAGAGGTCACGTAATCTGTTAAATTCCCTGACAACTTTAAATATAATCAAGTTTTCTCCTCTGGACCCTTTATCACTTTTTTCTGAAAAGGTTTTCCTTTTCTCAGTATTAATTATCCTAGTCCCAGGAAAGGTAAACAATTTTTTCATAAGACCAAAAAATATTAACTAACAACAAAAAATATTAACTGATGGTCAACTTTTTTTTTTCTTTCTTTTCTTTACTTTTTTTTTTTTTTTCTGGTGGGGAATCCAGAGGCACTTTAACACTGAGTTATCTCCCCAGTCCTTTTTATTTTGAGACAGAGTCTCACTGAGTTGCTTAGTGTCTCACTAAACTGCTAAAGATGGCCTTAAACTTGTGATCCTTCTGCCTTAGCCTTCTGAGTCATTGAGATTACAGGTGTGCACCACTGGACCTACGCTGAAGAGACAACTTCTAATTTTAGTCCCCACTAAACATACATCCCTCCCTGTTGAACCAGGCCATCTCTCCACCCTTCACTTCTAAGCCCAGCAACTCTGGAAGTTGAGGCAGAGGGACTGTGAGTTCAAGGCCAGCCTGGGCAACTTAGTGCCCAAACCAAAAAGAAAAAAAAAAAAAAGAAAAAGAGAGTTTTAAAAAAAAACTTTCACAAAGGCAGACTCTTCCAGATAACTGATTAAATGCAAATTATAGTCAATGAACCAGGGAGCTAACTAAATAGCAAATCTTTTCCCCCCCCCCTTTGGTACCAGGAATTGAACCTAGAGGCAACTTAACCACTGAGCCACAACTGTAACCCTTTTTATTTTTTATTTTGAGACAGGATCTATGATGTTTAGGGCCTTGTTAAATTGCTGAGGCTGGCTTTGAACTTGTGATCCTCCTGCCTCAGCCTCCCCAGCCAGTGGGATTGCAGGAGTTTGCCACTGCACCCAGCCTAAACAGCAAATGTTGCAAAGAGGTGAGATTTCCTGGCGTAGATGAAAGTGATGCTGGGGAACTATTAGAATCTGGCAGAGTGGGACGAACTAATGACTGCCACTTCTGAAGACACAAAGCTGAATGATGAAGCCCTCTACGTTTTTTAGTTTGTGTGATTTTTACTTGACTCCATCCTACTCATCAGGTAACGTGCCAGGTACTACGGTTACAGCCAGGAACAACAGAGACCTCCCATCTGCCTTCATCTTCCTTTCTTTCTTTTTAAAATTTTTTTTTTTTAAGAAAGAAGGACAGAGAGAGAGAGACAGAGACAGAGAGAGAGAGAGAGAGAGACAGAGAGAATCAATTTTTATTGAGTTTTTCACATAGGTTTCATTGCTCCAACACTTAGCTGTGTATGTGGGTGCTAGGGTTTGAACCTGTGTACTCATGCATGCCAGGCAAGCGCCACAACTGCCAAGCCACCGCTCCAGCCCCCCCTTTCTTTCTTAAGAGAGGGGCAGTGAGAGAAAAAGATGGTATCAGGCTTATTTAGTTTTTCATGTGGCTTTTGTTGCTCTGCACTTAGTTGTGTCCATGGTGCTGGGGCTCGAACCCGCATCCTCGCACAAGCCAGGCAAGCGCAGTAACCACTGAGCAACCCTCCAGTCCCTGCCTTTATCTTTTATATATATCTCGAGTCGCTGGGATTACAGGTGTGTGCCACTCTACCTATCTTCTATTTTGAGACAGTAAACATGAACAAACCCATTATGTAATCAGTAGTATGCAGAAAAAAATAGACAATATCAATGAATCCAAATCTGCCCATAAAAATGTTATTTTTCAGAAAGGATGACCTCTAAATGACACTGAGAGAATCTATGTGGGGAAGGAACTGCCCCCACCCCGCCCCTTGCTACGGTGGGCTCCTGCAGCCAAGGTGTATGACAGGATTCTGTCCCATCCACCACAGCTGATTGGACCAACAGCAGACAGCCGACCCAATAAGCCAATCAAAGTCTCTCTTGCAAGTATGGGTATTCAACCCTGGTTACTTTATTGGGGTGTAGAAGATGATTCAGCTTCAAAGCTGGGGCAGTTGTTGAACAAGTACAGAGATGCAGAGAAAGCCAGTCTCCAAAGGGAAGGTGAAGGGGTGGACACAGAGACAAAGAGACTGTGGTCTCAGAGGGCCAAAATGTGACTGCCTTGGGTCCCTACGAGTTTCGAGATACAAATTCCAGTTTCTCCTGAGGTCCAGTGGGAAGTCCAGCCCTTTGGACCTGTAAGAATCCTAAGTCTTAGAATAAATTCCTTTCATGGATTCAAGTTTCTAAGAAACCAAGTTTCTAAGAAAATAATGGTGACACTGATGGATGACACCAGCTAACATTTATTAGGTGCCAGGCAATGTTCTAAAAACTTTACATTATCTATGCTAATCCTTATAACTCCTTGAGACAAGTATAATTCTGATTTTTATTTTACGGTTGAGGAAACTGAGGTATAGAAAAAGTCACGAGTGGCAGAGTTGGCCTGTGAATCTAGACAGTTGGCTTCTAGGTCCTTTCCCACTGTATAACACTCTCAAAAACACTAGGGGACAGATGTGAGTTTACTTACAAAGTCACCTCAAACATTTCTACTAGTCCTAAGCAAAAGCTCCGATCAGAAGACATACGCTTTCGCTTGGCATGGCGGTGCACATCTGCAATCTCCAGAACTCCAGAGGCCGAGGCAGGAGGATCCCAAGTTTGAGGCCAGCCTGGGCAACTTCTATCCTTAGCAACTTAGCAAGATGCTCAGCAAGTTAGTGAACCCTGTCTCAAAATAAAAAACAAATAAAAGGGTTGGCAATACAGCTTAGTGACAGAGTATCCCTGTGTTCAGTCCCCACAAAAAAAAAATGACCTGTACTTTCTATATAGCTCATACCAACTGAGAAAGTACCCCAGCAGCTACACCAACTTAGCTTTTTATTTTTCTTTTTTAAAGAGAGAGGGACAGTGAGAGAGAGAGAGAGAAAGGGAGAATTTTTACTTAGTTTTTCACGTGACTTTCTTTGCTCTGAGACATCATTGTGTACGTGGTGCTGGGGTTCAAACTCGCGTACTCGCCCATGCCAGGCACGCGCAGCAACCGCAGAGCCACCGCCCCAGCCTCCCCCGCCTCCGCAACTTAGCATTTTTAAAAAAATTGTGCTAAAGTTAAAAAAAAATTGTTATATGTTTTTGTGGCAAACCACAAAAGCATAAAACATACCATCTCGACCATCTTTAAGTGTGCAGTTCAGTGGTATTACACATCCATAATTTTGCACAGTCATTACCGCCACCAATCTCCACAACTCTCCCATCTTGTGCAACTGAAACTCCACAGCCATTTGGCAGTTACTCCCCATCTCCTCTGCCCCTCAGCCCAACAGCCTCCATTCTACTGTCTATAATTTTGGCTAGTCTAAGTACTTCCCATAAGTAGAAATGCACAGTATTTGCCCTTTTGTGACTGATATTTACTCGGCACCAAGTCTTCCAGGTTCTTCCATGTCTGAAGCATTATGTCAGAAACAACTTAGCATTCTGATCACTTACTGTGTTAAAATACTCACTTTTCCTGGGCACGGGCCAACAGTTTCTTACAAGCATTTTTCTTAATGTCCCAGAAGCAGAAGCATTGGTGCCACTTAGCAGTTGGGTTTAGATCCCAATTGTCACCGACCTGAGTTTATCTTTGTTTTCAGAAAGGATTTCCTTATGTTACCCAAGGTGGTCTCAAACTCCTGGTTCAGCCTGATTTTTAAATGCTGGCTCTATCTCATTCCCTAGCCTCAAAAGTATTACTTAGCTTTCAGATTCTCAGACTCAATATATATAACACAGAAAAACCAATACCTTTCTCATGGTGCTATGAGAATGATGAGTTATGGTGCTATGAGATGATGGGTTAAAACATTTACCAGCACAATCAGAAATGCATGACTGATATAAGACAATAAATCACAAGTGTTGTTCTTATTCTGTGTCCCCCTTCTGTGGTCAACACCTGTTGTTTTTGCCATTACCCCTTCTTGAAAAAGCGCCCAAGTTTTCCTTGGGAACAACTTTTCCTCCACTACCTATAATCCCTGTGGAGCTACCTATTTCTGGCCAAAGAACAGCAACATGACCTCAATTAATCAGACACATTTGAATCTGCATCTTTAGCTCAGTCATCCAAAACTGAAGAGAAAACGCAAATAAATAACAACAAAAACAACCAGAGGTAATGTGTCCCCACTGCAGAATTGAGACCAGACTGGTCAGTAGCTCTTGCTACCTGGTTTCTGTCTTTTCCAAGGTCTGGATCTTTTGCTTTTCCATAGATTCTTTGACTCTCTCATGGTGTCCAGTGAATTGGTTTTTTACTGCTTTGCAACCATAGAATTTTATCTGGTGTGCTTTTTAAAAAAATTTTTTTTTAAGAGAAGGAGAGAATGAGAGAAACAGAGAGAATCGATTTTATTTATTTTTACATCTGGCCTTTTTCCCCCAACACTGTATGTGGTGCTGGGGTTTGAACCTGGGTTCTTGCGCATGCCGGGCAAGCACTGCAACTGCTGAACCACTGCTCCAACCCTCTGGTGTGTGTGTGTGTGTGTGTGTTTAAGGCTATTTATTTATTTATTTATTTAAAGAGAGAGGGACAGTGAGAGAAAGAGAAACAATCAGTTTTGTTTAGTTTTTCACATGGCTTTCGTTGCTGACACTTGGTTGTGTACGTGGTGCTGGGGTTTGAACCTCGGTCCTCATGCATGCCAGGCAAGCACTGCAACCACTGAACCACCACTCCAGCCCTCTGGTGTGCTTTTAAAACAAAGACTAGGACTCTCCAAGTCTTAACAAACTCTTTAATCCCCTTTCCCTCCCCTGGGCAGAGAAACAGTTACCTATTACAGGGTAATGAATTATCCCCAAACCAAGTGGCTTTAAACAATAAACATTACTTTCTCACATCTGTGCATGTCTGAAATTCCAGAGCAGAGTCACCGAGCTATTCTGGCTCTGCACCTCTCGTGCAGGTTGCAGTGAAGATGTTGGCCAGGACTGCGGGTCATCCAGCCGCTGGCTAGGGCAGGAAGACCAGCTTCCAACATGGCTCACTCGCATGGCTGTTGGCAGGACCCCTCTCTAGGGCTGCTTGACTGTCTTCATGACCTGGGAGCTGGCTTTCCCCAAAGTAAGGGATTTAAGAAAACCAGATGGAAGCCACAATGTACTTTATGATCCAGCCTCAGAAATCAAGCTGTTGGCTGGCCTGGAGCACAGCTATAATACCAGCAGCTCAGGAGGCTGAGCCAGGAGGATCACAAGTTCAAAGCCAGCCTCAGAAACTTAGCAAGGTCCTGATTTAACGTAGCGACACCCTATCTCATAATAAAAAAAATAACAAGGGCTAGGGATGTGGCTTGGTGGTTAAGCACCCCTGATACCCCTCCCCCCTCAAAAAAAAATCAAGCTGTCAATAGCCTACTGGTTATACAAGCCAGCACTATTCAGTGTGGGAAGGAACAGTATAAGGGTGTGAATTTTTTTTTTTAAAGAGAGAAACAACTTTTTAGTTTTTCACATGGCCTTCATTGCTCCAACACTTACATGTGTACATGGTGCTGAGGTTTGAACCCAGGCCCTCATGCTTGCCCAGGCAAGCACCGAAACCGCTGAGCCACCGCTCCAGCCCCACAGGTGTGAACATTGAGAGGCAGAGATGACTGGGGGCCAGCTTAGAGGCTGGGTGCTGAGGGAAAGCTGAGAAGCCCTGCAGGGCTTTTGTACCCAGGCACCATCCTCCTTCCATTTTAGCTATTTCAAGTCACCTAAGACTCTAAGAAGAAATCTCATTTCAGAAATCTGCAGATGACTTATGAGTAATGGTGGAAGGGGTGGATATGAAGAAAAAGACGCACAAGGCAGGGTGAAAACCTCCAGTCCAGTGACTATACTTGGAGAACTAGGAACAGATGACTTCAGGGAAAGAAGCCGCAGGCTGCCCCAAGGATCAAGGACAGAGTAGCATAAAAACACAAGTGCTTACTCTTGGCAGATGAGCAACTTCTCCCACTCCAGTCCCCAAAGTCCGACCGCCGGGTCAGCCCTGCTTGTGTCTGTGGTCCATTCTTGCACCAGAAAAGTGAGATCCTTGAGTTCAGACTGCTGCCAAGCTATTGTGGGTTGAACTGTGTTGCTTCAAATTCCTACGACGAAGCACTGACCTACAGAATGTGGGCTGTATTTGGAGACAGTGCCCTTAAGAAAGTTAGAGTGAGGATGTTAAGTGAGCCCTGATCTGGCCGGCTTTTTGTAAGAGATTACACAGATAGATACCAGGGTTTCACGTGCACAGAGGACCCTAGCAGGATACAGCAAGAAAACAGCTGTCTGCGAGCCAAGGAGAGGCCATGGGAGAAACCAACCCTGCCGACACTTGATCTTCGACTTGCAGCATCCAGCTCCATCTCTGTTGCTTAGGTCACCTAGCTCTGCAGGATTTGGTTATGGTCGCCCTGGCGCTCTAGACGGTTTCAGGGTGCTGACTTTTCTGTGAACCAGCTCCTCACCTCTGCTGCGAAGGGTGGTGTGAAAAACCAGACACAAGGAGTCTTCCCAAAGGCAAGGAGGTGCGATGGGCTGGGCCTCCACGGCCAACTGATGAAGACAGAGCACAAGGCGCTGTGTGCAGCCGGAGATTTCGTTTCACTTTTGGTTCCTTCTGCAATGTTCCAGAAGGACCCCGGGCCTCCTTTTCCTCTCCTCTGATGGCAGTTTCCAGGCGTACAGGTTCCTAGAGCCACCTCCTCTGTCCTGTATACATCTTCCCCCTAACTGGAAAGCACCTTCCGGATTCGTTCCCGTACTTCAGTTGGTCCCAAGGACACCATCATCTCAGCTACAGGGGGTCCTTGCTAAGAACAAAAAGGGAAGACGTTGCCTTACTGCCTACAGAACTGGTGCTTGGTCTCAGCCTGCAGAAGTCACGCCCAGGCCAGCCCCAACAATGCAGGCTGCACCTGAGGAGCAGAGCTTGCATTTTACTAGTCTTTAACTTCCCTGGGCGAGGATGGGTCCCAGGAGCCTGCTTTATTATATTAAGCAAACTTGTTACGTCTGTGACCTTTGATAAACTACAGACTCCATGAAGCATGAAGGCAGGGATCATGTGTGTATCCACCATACCTAGCATGCTGTTGCACACAGTAGGTACTCAATAAATAGTCTCTTGAACAACCGAATGAGGAGAGCGATCATGTTTCACTCAGCTTTGTATCCCCAAACTGAGCTTAGAACCTGCCAGTAAACATTAACTGAAAGGACACATGAGGGCCCCCAGGGTACAGTTCAGCCCAGTTCCCGCCTCACCAGCTGTCCACTGAGGGCCACTCGGAGGAGTTTCATCATATTACTGTGCTTTGTGCCTTCCAGACCTTCTGACAGCTTCTTCAGTTCTCTGTTCAGCACATCCTGAGTTAAGCTCAGCACAGATCTTTCCAAAAGCCTAGAAGAGGGTCAGTCTGTAAGGGGCCTGCATAGGCCAATGGCAAGTGGGTGGGAGGGTGAATTTCACAAGATTATCGGTCAACCACAATACAAGCCCATTTGGGGGGGCATAGATATCTACCACCATCCCCCTATTCAGGTTGGAAAAAGAAAAACAGCAACAACGAAGGGACCACATACATAGATAATCCAAGCAAGAAGTTGCATAATAAGAGGGTTTTCTGATTGCTACCTCTGTGTCATGTAATCTCTGTCCTAGCTTTCTCACCTGTAATATGGAAATAATAATAGCGTCTGCACCGCACTGGGCTATGATGGAAAGTTAAAACTTCTAAGAAGCTAAATACTGTGCCTGAACACATGGCAAACACTGAAAAATATCAGGTTTAAATGTTTCAATAAAAAAGTTTCAAAAAATTAGCTGATATTTATTATATTCAAGAGCTCACATATATACTTTTTTTCTAGAGAGAGAGGGAGGGAAAGTGTGTGTGTGTGGGGGAGAAGATTAACCTCCATCTAGTTTTTCATGTGGCTTTTGTTGCTGCGACACTTCATTGTGTATGTGGTGCTGGGGTTCAACTGCGTCCCCGCACGTGCCAGGCAAGCACCATAACTGCTGAGCCTCCACTCCAGCCCTAGAGCTCACATATATTCTAAGAGAACCTAAAAAGGAATTTAGGAAAGGGTTGGGCACAGAATAGAAGAACAGATCATTTCTAGGAAATTTTCTGAAACAAAGTTTCAAGACTGGTCAGGCGAAATTTCTATAGGGTAGAGCAGAATGCAAGCAGAAGACCCCTGCTCCAGGAACAGCCCTGCCACCAGCTTGCTACAGGCCCTTCTTTTCCCACAAACGGAAGCACTTAAGGATCTAAACTCCAATGGGCCAGTGGCCATCCCCCACGTTCCTGGCAATCCAGCTGAGGTCCTCCTGAAAAGCATGCTTGAGTTCCAAGGGGAATCCCCCACAGTCGGAGCTTGTAGACCACTGGTTCCAGCCCTGACTCTGAGTGAGAGCAAGAGGTGGGAGTAGGGTGGGTGAGTGTATTCCACAGCCACTTCCCAGTTCCCCTAAGATTTCATCTGAGACTTCACTAGACACACAGAAGAGGAGGGACTGAGGCCGGGGCTCTCCACTGTAACAGAGGATCCATGATGCCAGTTCTGACACACCTGCTCACAGTGGGCTCCATGCAACTGCGTTCCTAAGGTTCCAAAGGTCAGCTCAGCATGAACTACTGGCTCTGAAAACTGGGTTCATAAATGATTCGAAGAAACAGCTTTGCAGTGCACACAGATTTCCTTACTAACTGCCAGTAAAGTGTCGACTCATATTAAATTGTTATGGTCTGAATGCTTCTGTCTTCCCAAATTTATATGTTTAAATCCTGTCTCCCAAGATGATGGAATCTGGAGGGGGACTCCTTTATCCCTTCTGCCACGGAAGCATACAGTGAAAAGACAGAAAAAGGCCCAGAAAACCAGCCCTTAACACTGAATAAACTGGCACCTTAATCTCAGACTTTCAGCCTCCTGAACTTCAGTAAGTAATGTGGTCTCAGCCAGCTAGTTATAGCAACCCCACTGGACAATTATAATCATTAACCGGGCCACATGATTACTGCTATTTATGAAATCAAGAAGATGAAATAAATACACAATACAAAAGGAAATTTGGGTGAAAAAAAATCAAACACTTTCCCTAATGTCATTATGGGGAAGCAGGCTGCCAAGGAACTGAAGGAAGGACAGGCCCCCAGTGGCCACTAATGGCCGCTCAGGACACGTTAGAGCTGGCCCAGAGCTTGGCGTGGACACAAAAGGGACTTCTAGTGATTTGGCAGCTTCTGAACGTTTGGGTGTCAAATTTCCTGACTTGAGTGGAAGTCCCAGAGTCTCAGAAATCTAACCCCTGGCAGGAGGGGAGGCTTGGTGAGTTAGAACTAATGGCCCTTACTGCAGAATGTCCTGAATGGAGAGCATTAGTAATAATAACAGCTACTGGGAATTTATTCTGCAGATACACTTATAAAAATCCTTAATAATGCAGCATTATTTGTAATTGCAAAATCTGGACACAAACCAAATGTCCAGCAACAGGAGACAAATTAAATTAATTATTGTAAAGTGGTACAATAGAATACATTTAGCTATAGAAAAGGAAGGGGCTGCTCTCCAAGTACTGAACAAATCTAAAAATACATTATTGCTAGGCACAGAGGTCCATGCCCTGTAATCTCTGCTACTTGGGAGGATGAAAAAGGAGGATCACTTGAGCCCAGCTTGGGGCCAGCCCAGGCAATACAGTGAGATCCCACCTCTTTAAAATAACGGACATATTGTTAAGTGGAGGAAAAAAATACATAGAACAGTATTATTTAGTATACCTTTTGGGTTAAAATAAAAAGAGAATTACAGGTGCACACTTGTAATTCTAGAAATCTCAGTGACTCAGGAGACTGAGGCAGGAGGATTTCAAGTTCAAGGCCAGGCCTGAAAACTTAGTGAGACCCTGTCTCAAAATAAAAAATAAAAAGGACTTTCTGTTGGGGGGGAGTGGAATAGAAAGAAAGACTTTTTCTTTTCTTTTTTCTTTTTTTTGCTATAAATGCTTTTTAAACCAGTTGGATTTTTTTGCTATATACACACATATATATACATATACATACATACATATATGTATTTATACACACACACACACACACATATATATTTTTTTTAAGAAAGAGAATCAATTTTATTTATTCATCTGTCCTTTGTTTCTCCAATACTCAGTTGTGTGTGTGGTGCTGGGGTTTACACCTGGGTCCTTGCGCATGCCAGGCAAGCTCTCCAACTGCTGAGACACCGCTCTGGTCCCATGCATATTTTCTTATCTCTTTAAAATATTTATTTATTTTTAAAGAGAAAGAAGACTAGTGAGAGAGAGATAGAGAAAGAATCAATTTTTTATTTAGTTTTTCATGTGGCCTTCATTGCTCTGACACCTAGTTGTGTACATGGTGTTGAGGTTCGAACCCATGTCCTTGCGTATGCCAGGCAAGCATCGTAACCCCTGAGCCACCACTCCAGCCCCACAATATTTATTATAATTACATTTTGAAGGATTTTCATTATCAGGCATTGTCTAAGTACTTTACAATAAAGAACATGGTTAGAAATATAACCATCAGATCCAGGCTGCCTTAGTTCAAATTTCCACTCCTCTAACTTACTAGTTGTGGGATTGTGTATGTGTGTATGGTGGGGGTGGGTGGGTACTGGGGATTGAACCCAAAGGTCCTCTACCACTGAACCACACCCCTAGCTCTTTTTACTTTATTTTGAGACAGGGTCTTACTAAGTTGCTAAGGCTGGCCTCAGACTTGTGATTCTCCTACCTCAGCTTCTCAAATTGCTAGGATTACAAGCATGAGCCACCACGCCCAGCTAGTTATGTTATTTTGGACAAATTACTTAACCTCTCTATGACTTGGATTTTCCCATCTGTAAAGCTGGGGAAAACAGCAGTACTTACGTGATTAGCCTTCTGTGAATCTAAGTACATATATATATATATATGCATACTCGTGTGTATATACAAGTATCCTCTCATTCTCAGCCACTTGCATCAGCTGGAGGTCCACTAAGGGTCCTGCATATGACCTAGGCCTAAGCACATTATATTCCTCAGGCCTTGGTGACCGATTCAGGTACAGGTAGATAAAATCATCAGTTCCTATTATAGTTAATCTGGAACCACAGGGGAAGAAGTCATCCTGAAAAACTGTCTGAGACTGAAGGTGAGCTTTAGAGGCACAGAGTGGCTAAAGCTGTCTTACAAAAGCTATGAGAGACTGCAAAAGGGGCTGCTAATGATCCCCCAGGATCCTTTCTCCCTTTACTTATCTACTTAGCAGGGCAGGGGATGGAACCCAGGGCTTCATGCATGTGAGGCAAGCACTCTAACATGGAGCTAAATCCCCAGCCTCATTTACTTTGCAGACACAGGGACTTGCTACGTTGCCCAGGCTGGCCTTGGCTTCCTGTGCTCAAGCAATCCTCCTGCCTCTGCCTCCTGTGTAGGAGGCGCTCATCACCATGCCTAGCTTTCTCCCTTTCTTACACAGTAATAGAAATTTCATTTGGGCACATGGCTGCCAAATGTTAAAACTACATTTTCCAGACTCCCTGGCAGCTTGGTGTGGCTCTAAGACATAGCTCTAGCCAGAGAATATAGGCAGCAATGGTATGTGCAGCCTTGAAGGAGAAGGAACGCTCGATTCCCTTCCACTCCCCTCCTTCCTTCTCTGGCTGAATTGGGGACAGTCCATAAGCCACCACGGCCCACACAGACAAGAGTGAAACATGGGTCCTCAGGACAGGGGGAGAGGCTTCTCAGCCCCAGATGGCCTCCTGCAGGCTATTAGGGAGACATTACTTCCGTTTCTTTTGTCTAGTAGAGAAATTCCACTCCCCACCCCCTGCCTAATACAGAGCCTCTGCAGAGGGAGTAGCCAGCATGGAGGAGGGGAGAGTGTCAAGGGCAAACAGGCCTCGGTAACACAGTGCGGTCCCCACACCACTCAGAGCATTTCTTCTGGCCTTCGTGATAACAGACAATCATTCCCCTCTTGCTCACGCCAGTTTGGCTGTGCTTCTGCCCTTGTAATCACAACTGTTACTGTTGCGTGCCTAAGAAAGCCAGGAGGGAGCAGTTCCTCCCTAGCTGTGGGATTGTGCTAGGGGTCCTGCTGACAAGGCCTGGAGGAAGAGGCATGGGGCAGACAGAAGGCAGGGTCTGGGAACTCTGAGCTCGGTCTACAGGTACTCACCCCAGCAAGCGCTTAGCGATCACATCCACCTCCTCTGAGATGGCGCCCAGCTGTGCTCGACTCACAGCAGGGCGAGTCCACAGATAGGAGTAGGGTGCGGAGACCAAGTCCTGCAGGCGGCAGATGTGACCCTGGGGAAGGAGGCTGTCATTGCTTGCACTGGGGCTAGCGCTCTAAATGCACAGGAAGGGGAAGGCATGGCTCCGTCTCCCAGAGCCCCATCCTCACACCTGTCGCAGCAAGATGATCCTTTCCATGTACGCTGGGTCCAGGACATCCCGATCTTGCAGATGGCTGCCAAATGCCTCCTCCACCAGGGCCTGCAGCTGCCCCACCAGACGGTGCCTCTGGGCCTTGTTGCTCACCAGCCGACGGAGATGCACCCTGTGGGAGAAGTCAGGGGGCTGCCTGCTGCTGGCACCCAAACACTCTCTCCCCCTGGGGAACCAGTGGGTCCCCTGCCCCTATGCTAGAGGTAGGACTGTACTTCACATTTATAAAAGAGAGAGAATCTGACCAAGGTCACGCACAGTCAGCCCAAGTATTGAGGCCACTGAAGACAGGTTTTGTTTTCAATTCTTTTAAAATAATAGCTGACATGTTCTTTCTTTTTCTTTCTTTCTTTTTTTGTGGTTCTGGGATCAAGCGCAGGTACTCGTGCCTGCTAAGCAAGTGCTCTGTCACTGAGCTACATCTCCAGCCCAATGCCTGGTGTTTTAAACAAGGAACAGATCACATTAAAGAGTCCTGGCTTTCCCAGGGAAGAGAGAGGAGCTGGCTGCAAAGGGCACTCATTCCCACAGCTTCAAGTGGCTGGAGCAGGGTGGGGTCAGACCCCAGAGGCCTCCAGGTCACCTGTCCCTCTGCTCCCTAGACTCTTCTGGCTCTCCACCTCCCCCATGCAACTACCTGGCTTCCACAGGCTTCCAAGTTTATAAAGCAGAATCTGGAGTGTCTGCCCTTACCTGAAGCACAGAGCTAAGACACAAAAGGAGAGAGAAAAAAATAAACTCACAGCATTCGGAGCAGAGGGTTGTATGAAGTGTTTACAGTTTACAAGTTTGGCTTTTCTTTGCAACGCAAATTCTCCCCATTCCAGAATTCTTTTAGCTGTCTCAATGTCTCCTTTAAAAGCAGTAAAACCTCTAAGACCCCAAGCCTCAAAACAGGCTCTGTCATCCTCAGTCCCCTAGGCTGCCATCCCTCTTCCTGGCAGGATCTGAGGGGCCAAGGAGAGGGAGAGCAGTGCAGGGCCAAGGACCATTCTGAGATACTGGGCCCCTTGCCCGAGATGCTGGTGCAGAAGAAAGGCAGGAGCGGGGAGCACCTCGCACACAGCCCTGGAGTCAGACACGCTGAGGCCTGCCCTGCCAGGTGTTGACAGCAAGTCACACAAACACGAGGCTGGGGATCCCCAGCCATAAACTGGGAGCTGTAGAGACCGAATGAGGCATGGCATGTACAGCCCCCACAGCGGAGCCTGCACCCCACATCCTGGAGCTACTGACAGGCAGGGGGTCAGAGGAAAGGCTCTTGCATGTCACAGAGTGGAAAGAAGTGACCTTCTGAGAAGTATCTGGAATGTGAACTGGTCAAAAAATAGGGTTTTGAAAAAAACTTTAAAAAGGACTAAGCAAACACATGAGAGCATACTGAAACTGTTTTTAGAATCTCCTTAGCAGCTAGAAGGAACAGTAGAAAGGAAAAAAAAAAGAGAGAGAGAGAAAAACAAGACCCCAAAACCCAGGAGTCTCTCATATCCATGCTCGAAATAATACATGCAAGGTCCTGGACACTGGGACATAGCAAGTGCTAACCACATGTTAATTACTACTACTACGTTCACCACACCACTAGTACTGCTGCTGCTCTGACAACCACTACTGCTATATTTATATACTATTATTATTTTTTTGGTTGGTTTTTTTAACCCTTGAATCACATCCCCAGACCTTTTTATTTTTTTTCTTTTGAGACAGGGTTTTTTTTGTTTTTGTTTTTTTTTTTTAAAGAGAGAAACAACTTTATATAGTTTTTCACATGGCCTCAGTTGCTCCAACACTTAGTTGTGTACATGGTGCTGGGGTTTGAATCCGGGTCCTCGTGCTTGCCAGGCAAGCGCTGAAACCACTGAGCCACCGCTCCTGCCCCATGAGACAGGGTCTTGATAAGTTGTTTAGGGCCTTGCTAAGTTGCTGAGGCTGGCTTCAAACTTGTGATCATCTTACCCCAGCCTCCCAAGCTGCTGGGATTACAGGTGTGCACCGGCTATTTACAATTATTATTATTTTTTTTTAAGAGACAGTGAGAGAGAGAGAATCAATTTTATTTAGTTTTTCACCTTGTTTTTCATTGCTCTGACACTTTGTTGTGTATGTAGTGCTGTGGTTCAAACCTGGATCCTCACGCATGCCAGACAAGTGTGATACTGCTGAGCCAGAGCTCCAGCCCTGCTATATTTTTAAAATAACCACAGCAGTGGCTTGAGGAATGTCTGAAGATTACTGCTCCGGCTGCATTAAACCTGTGGGTGTCAATCCTAATGTTCCATCCCCTCCCTGACTCACACTGAGCAAAAGTCTACCTCTGACTTTCATCTGGCCATCCCTGGTGTGTCCAAGAGGACTGGTCTGACTTTCATCTGGCCATCCCTGGTGTGTCCAAGAGGACTGGAATGGATCACAAAGTATCTCCTCTGGCCTGAGCTCATTTCCCCCAAAATATTACTTTCTCTACAATAAAAAAGAAAGAGCTGGGGCTGGAGCAGTGGCTCAGCAGTTACGGTGCTTGCTTCGCATGAGCATGGACGCAAGTTTAAACCCCAGCAGCACATATACAGTAAAGTACTGGAGCAACTAAATGGAATTGATTCTCTCTCCTTCTCAAAAAAAAAAACAAAAAAAAAAACAGAGCTACGTGTTGGTTGAACATGTGTGTTGTATTCATCCTTGCACACTCCTCCACGCAAGAAATGGCTGCAGTTTACTGAGTAAACTGGAGTCAGGGATTTAACTTCTCGGTGACTTGGATTCCACTCAGAGGCCTGATGGGAGAAGTAGAGGAAATGAGATCCTTAACACAACTGCTG